>VDFB02168118.1:77682342-77783061 GCA_007258455.2 Sequoia sempervirens
AATATCATAATATTTGCTTTTATTTTGTTCTTTGAAGAATGCTATTATTTCATTGTAGAACATAGTAGTATATAGGTCAAGTGCAAAAATATAAGTCCAATGATAGAGATCTGAAACACTTATAAATACAAAATTGGAACAAACATGTTCAAAAATTGAAGCAACACATAATGGAGAAAATCCATTTCGGTTGAGAAAATTTGCAATGAAATAATTTGCACAAATGAAGAATAAAATAGGAAGATTACACACAATATCATAATATCTGCTTTTATTTTGTTCTTTGAAGCATGCTATTATTTCATTGTAGAACAAAGTTGTACTCATTTTTGTGTATTAATGACACATGTTAGATTAAACAATGATTGACACTTCTTTAAATATTTATTGATATTTTTATATTCAAACAATAGTGAGAATATGTTCTATTATTGAACACATTATGACAAGTACCCTTACAACTATTGAAATATGCTCAACTATAGGGTCCTCTCCCCTAGGCATTTGGGTATGGCCCAAATATGGATTCCTATGAAAATAAATCTAGATACATTATCTTGGCTTATAGAATACAGTTATGTGGATATGGGTAAATGGGTGGGAGAAGGGAAATATCTAGTAACTCTGCTGCTAGGATTGATAATGAAGGTTGGTGGTGAGTAACTAAAAATGATGAAACCTTTTCTGCATGCTTGGTAATGTTTCTCTTACAGTGATCATTAATTCCTAGTGAGAGACATTTTTGATAAATTCCAAGTAGCTACAAAATACAATTGGTGGCACAAAACAAGTTATTTGGTTATTTTTGCTTGGAAGTTTAGAATAAAAATGCCAATGATATAGCTCCACTTGCCACCGCGGTAATACTGATGTAGCTTTTAGGGATCAATTGTTTATTCTTTGAATTTCTCTTCACCATTGTGTGTCCTTTCTATTTTTCTTTCTTACAAATTTAACAAACATTTAAATATAATACAAAAGATAATATATACTACGTATAATACAAATTAAATTATATAATATAATTATATTTGTTATTACAATATTATATAGTAAACATTCTTTGCCTGTGCAAAAATGGGGACTTTGGAATAGAGGAATTTTGTCAATAGTTACAATTGTGTCGGTGTTTGACAAGATGCCTCAAAGAGATGTGGTCTCATGGATTATAGAGGATTGCAGGATATGCACAAAATGGATTTGTTGAAAAGACTTTAGAAGTTTCCAAGCAAATGCAATTGTCAAGTTTAAATCCAAATCCAAATTTCTTCCTCTCTATCTCTCCCTCTCTCCTTATTGCAAGCATAACATTTTCCTATTGATAATGGAGCCTAATTGTCTCCCAAGTTCAAAGGTTTTATTTCAGTTGTGTTTCAATCGCTCTAACTGAATGCATAATTGCTAAATGATCTACCCTTAAATCTCACGTATAACACAAATGTATAAAAAAATAGACTTAATTTTTCCATAATTAACTTCCACACCTCTTCGGCGTACCCATTACATACCAAGATGCAATTACTAGTTTTAATGTGTTTCAATACCTAAAAGAAAGTTATTATCATATAATTTTCTTTTGGACTTTCAAATCTTTAGTCTCGATGATTTTACGTATAGGCAATAAAAGCTCCTCCCAACCATTATGCCTAAGATTGGAGAAACCCTTTTAAACTTGCAATTGATACCCAAGTGACCCAAACCGACTTACCAATACATTTAAGACCAGATAAATTGAAACAAAAAAGGACTTATATAACAGGTTGAAGTAGCAAATCTCCGATTAGGTTGATGTAAATAATATTCAACGGCTGATGGTTTTATAGATTCTGAGATCGAAAAAACCCAAGGTTTATCAGAATACGGAGAGATCAATGTCTGGGGGTGCGAGAAGGGATCGAAGAGGGCCGTCTCTGTCTCTTCCAGGCAGCAGCAGCAGCAGTGCCAACGATGGCATCATAGCCAAACTGAGTACCAGTGTGAGGCAGTCACTTGTCTTCCACAAGACAAAAAGGGCCGCCTCAAATACTGGTCGTTTCAGCAAGAAGATCTTCTGGAGCACAGGCAAGGCTGCTTGGATTGCAGGTACTACTTTTCTGGTTCTGGTGGTTCCTCTTATTATTGAAATGGATCGAGAGCAGCAGTTTAACGAACTTGAGAGCCAGCAAGCCAGCCTTTTGGGTGCTCCTCCTGCTCCCCATCCTTAATTTAGAAATACCCATTTCGTTTTTCATGGTGAATCGAAGGTGGGTTTTTGGAATAAGGGCTACCGGTGTCTGTTCTATTGAGTAATTTGCTTGGTTTAGGGTGAAGCAGTCCCCGCGTTTTCCTTCTAGGCCGTTCGGGTCTTTGATTGAGAACATGTTATGCCATACCGAATGCTGGATATACAAAATAGTGTTTAATTTTTCTCTAAATTTTATTATAGCGTAGCAAAACAATCTTTCTGAGATTTTTAAGTGCACGATGTGCACCACCATGCCCCAATTTTCGGTTTCAAGTATTTCGGCTATCCATTTTCTTTTAACGTATGCATTTGCTATCGTGCTCAATTGTTTGCAATGTTATTCTTTTGTGCAATGAGTGAAATGTTGTGGAATTTACAAGTTTATTTGAACTGCTTTCGGAATTTAGGATCTCAGTCATATTTGAATTCAAATTCATTTTTCTGTTATAAAAAAAGTTTCTTTTCTGTTGTTGAGAACATGTTTACCCTGCGGAATATATATGCTACAAAAAGCTTGCCTTCTTAAAGATTCTCGATTTTCACAGTTAGACATGATATCATGTATCCGGATGCTACTGTGTAATGTTTTTAATTCTGACGTTTTGAGTCTTCTTCGAAACTCCTCTTGATGAAAACTACAAGATCAAGCTTGCTTTCTGTTGTAGAAGACACATTCCCCTTGTAATATCATCTAAATAAAGGTATGCATGTTTATGTGTTTGTGTCTGTATTATCATCAACAGTTTTTATGATTTGGATCATCTAATATCCATTTTGGATGTCGCCAAAGTGAAACTTCGTATTTCCTAGAAAGTGACAATTTTTGGATCAGTTATTGTATGTGTGATAATGGCACAAGTAGGTAGGTGATTTGATTGGATTATTAGCTTTTTCTATGTTTATTTATTCCCACTTAATGTGAAATGTCAAAACCTTTCCCGAGGGAGGCATTACATCAAATGCTATGAGTTTCATGATTAATTTTTATAATTTATTCTGCCACTTATTGGATGCACTGCCTTGATGTACATGTACTGACAATATCGAAGTCCATATATGGATTTTTGACCATCACAGCAACATTGTCACCGTTATCCATGTTTTTTATGAGATAGATCTTCTGAGGATTAATTGATAAATTTAGCTGAAAAGTAACAGAGACATTGTTGTGTGTCACGAGGACACTTCTATATCTTCTTAGTTCTTTATAGGAATTTTTGACAGAATAAGCTTTATGATCTGGCATTTGGGTACTTTGGACCTTATTCTTAAGGCTAGAACAGATATCTAATTTATGATGATACTGCCATTCATTTCTGGACCCTCTCTGCCTCCCCCAATCGAAGTTATGCAAACTGAATGTTATCTAAATCAGCCATCGGTTTCATGCTAAAATAAGCACAAAGTTTATGAATCCATGCCTGTGGTTCATTTCCTTCAATCTATCAAATCTAGGAAAATCAATTTTTGGCACTTAAAGTAAGTTTTCAGCCATAGGAGAGTCACTTCTTCAGTACATTTCATTTTACTGCTTTTACAGTTCAAACCAATTCGCTTGCAACTTAAAGATCCAGCTGTCAATTTAATCTTTGCTTCAGAGATGCATTGTTTTCCAATTACAGGAGTGTTATCCATTCACCTTTATTCGCTCTTGTAAAGTTGGCATATTCTGTTGGTAATGTCAAAATTTAAACTTTGGATGACATATGCTGTTTTGTTTGTTATTTTGGTTCCAGATGAGGAAACTTTATTGCTAACTTTGCAGCACTTGAAATGGCCTCTTTTTTATTGATCTCATTGTTTCTTTGTGATCATTTCAAAAAATGTTCATTTGAACTGTTGTCTCATTTGTTAATGTCATTTTCACTTCTTGACGAGTCAAATAGTAAACTTTTCCAAGCCATTTTCTTTGCAAGTTCCTGAAATGATCTTTCTCTGCTATTTTAATCTTCTTTGTAGGGAAATCAATTACCTGATGGGGTTTTAAAATCGTCAAGGCTTCCTACAATTTTGGATTAGGTTCATGGAAATTATAATCTAATTGGAAGTCATCACTAATGTATCTTTATCTCTCCACAGCTATCTAATTTAATCTTTATTGAAATGCATAGCTTCTCTTCATGTATTTCTGTTTAGGACCAGGAGGAGTCCATCTCTCCTCAAAAGAAGGCTCTCTTTTGTGATCACTCCAATAACTGTAACATTTGAGCTTTATGCGAATAATGATGAGAAGAGAATGTGTTGCTCATGTTGAACAAAAATCATTCATCTGTCTCAAATCCCCGATCTTGCAGTACATGATCTGAATGGAAGGCTAAAAATTACTTCTATAGGCTGTTTTACAGCTTTTCTAAACCTTAACTAATTTGACTCCATTCTGGATGTGCTGTTACAGCTGGCAGAGCCACTGACATGTTCCTAATAAAAGCCAGTTGTATTTTTGCGAGTACTAGTACTCTTATCTATAATCTGAAATTTTGAATTCTGAGCTGAAAATTTGAAGTAATCTTTGTCAATCTGAAATCGCATCCCTGCTACCATTATTACAAGCCTAATTGAAATCTAAAATTCACAGAAATTGAAATTGACTGAAAGGCCCGAAATCCAAATTCCTTGAAACAAGAATGCAAATTTCAAACCAAAATCTGATTAATGAGCTCTAATACCATGAATACAAACAAAATTGAAATCTGACAATTCTGGAAAAAGAGTTTGTCTGAAAAATCTGAAAGAATAATTTCTGGAGCAAAAGAGCTGATCAATAAATGAAAATTTTCTAATAGGACAACAAAAGTCTTCTCACATACCACCAAAATTCTTCTCTACCTAATAGGTTCTGGTTCAGCTAGAGGACACATTTTTTCATTTAAAGGAAAATAACTCAGAACAATAAACTTTATCTAATTCTTTTTTTGGCCTTTACATGTATTCATTGATTTATCATCCTAAGGTATTCTTTGGCCTTCGCATGAATTTAATTGCTTTCTCTTTCCAAAGCAATCTTTAGCTTTTGCATGATTATAGTTACTTAATAAACTTGTGTGCTCTATTCTTGTCATATTTTTCTGGAATACGCATATGCTTTCTTTTTATCCTTTCTTTATAGAATAAATATTATTCATGTAACATTTTCTTCTTTCAAGACCTTTCTAGTGAAGTGAATTGGGCTCATTGAATTTTGAGATAATTTAAATAAACATCATCATGATGCTTAGTTTCTAAATCTTTGGTAAGATGTGTGAGATCAACTTTATCAGCTGGGGTGTATTGAATCTAAAGGAAAATTTATGTAGCATAATCAAATTGGATACTGGAACCAGGCTATATATATAATATACCATATAAATGGTTGGTCATACAAGAGAACACAGGTTATAGTGGTTCATTTTCATTGGTGTATAATAGAGGCTAATTTAAAGTTTTCATCCTTTCAAAGTTTAATTGAAATATATATGGGAGTGACATTTTTAGATTGTTTGTTATCTGCAAGAGAAGCTATCTGCATGAGTTGGAACATGACAGAAATGACATTGTATTCTTGATTATAACTTCTTTACCTTATATTCCAGCTACAGAGAGATGTAGAACTAACTTGTTGTACAAGCATGGTGGCATTAAATGTTCTTAAGCATGTTGTCCAAAGGCTGATGCAATGTTTCAAAGAAAGTTCTGCCTATGGACAATGTTAGCATTTGTGACATTGTTTTTGTGTTTATGTTCTTGGTGTCTATGTTTACACTAATTTTAGACCCCTACATAGTTAGTGAACTGTCCATTGGGATTCAACTGTGCCTAAGTTGTGCTTGTGAAAAGTTGCCGATCTGTTCAGTCCTTCCCTTTGCGATCCTCAGATTAAGTTGATGTATGGCACTGTTGTCGTATTGCATGCAAAGGATCATATCCTTAACATACAAAGAGGTAAGAATATCCAACTTTATGGAGTCAAAGACTATCTAACTATAGCCTTATTATTGCACATCCAATCTAAGAGGTTAGTTAGAAATTATGATTGTTACTACAGAGCATTCATTAAGGAGACTACAAAGAAAGAACCTAAAATAGAAGTGGATGCATAAACAGAACTAGAGATTCTATAGGAATTGCCCTTATCACTCCCTTCCATTCCTTAAATATAGGGCTATCCTCTGGCTGTAGCTGAGATACATGTCCCATTTCCCCTTATTCTCATCCTTGAAACTTGGCTTAACAGAGGGTTTTGATTCCCAGCCTCATGTGGTTTATCACTACTGTTTATGTGCTTTTCCTAGCTTAGACAAAGTTGTTCTCTTGTATTTTGCTTTTGTTTGGAGGAATTTGGTGGAAAAATCTATAACAGAAATCTTGCATGATAAGATGTCAACGTGTTCTCAACTCTTGGGCAAATTGTCACTTATTGTATAGCAAGGTGATTATAAAAAATTGAGTACATGTGCATGTGGAGTGTGGGCACAAAATACAGCTGTATATTTATACATACACAAATTAGTTGCAAAGCTATCGTCTTGCTATTAATTGCTACATACAGGTCTCAATGAGTCATTTGGATTTAAAGGCTCTTTTTTATTAGGACAATATACATAAATGTTGCATTCTCCCTATTGACTAAGGTAGCCTTGGTGGTGCTTACTTTCATGGGTTATATCTACTTGTGGATGGCTGTGCTAGCAGACACAGGCACTTGCCTGATTGTAACATTCTACAGCACGCTTCTCTTGAAAGGAGAGAAAGGTGGTCATGCTTATCATCATCATCATCATTAATGGGTGTTACAATGACTCAGATGTGAATGGGCACGCAAATCATCTTCACTATCATGCTCCTGATCATGTTATTTGCAAAGAGAACCATGGCCATGAGCACAATCACAATCACAATCATAACCATAACCACAACCATGATCATGATCATGAACATCACCATGACCATAACCATAATCTTATGAACATCACCATGACCATAACCATAATCACAGTCATGGCCATGAACATGAGCACAAGCATGAATATGAGCATTATTTTGATGTGGTGAAATGTAGTGCATGCATCCATTCATGCAATAATTTACATAGAGTGTGGCTGCCTCAAGCCCAGAAATCGGTCATACTGCACTAATGAAGTCTCAATTGTTATCCACCCAAACACTACTAGCAGAATTGAGCAGACTCATAATAGACCAAGCAGCTGCTGCAACAAAGGCAATTTACCCTTCCAATCAGGTCAACCGAAAACAGGTTGTTAATGTGTTCAAATTTCAAATTGTCAATTATTGATTTCAACTGGTAAATAATAATTTACTATAGTTCTCACAAAATGGGTCACCAACATGCAGGAACACAAGAATGGAATTTTGAAAAGAACTAGGGCGTGAAAATGTTTGACAGAATGCCTGGAACACAAGAAAGGAATTTTGAAAAGAACTAGGGCGTGAAAATGTTTGACAGAATGCCTCAAACAAATGTTGCCTCATGACCCACCATAATTGCACAATATGAATTTGTTAAAAAAATTCTACCAACTTCAAGAAAATGCAATTAGCAGGTGTAAAGACAAATCTCATAAATTTTGTCAGCATTCTACCTTTGTGTGAAAAAATGGGAGCTTTGGAATAGGGTATGGACATTTAAGGGAAAAAAAAGTAAGTATATTTTTTGACAGCTGGATATTACCCTCTCCCTGTTTGTTATTGTTTTTCAAGGTACACATCAGCTCAAATAGTCTTGTTTTAGAAAGTCACTGCATGAGACATTTTTGTCGTCTGTTGGTGTGCTGTGTGTTTTGAATAATTTCCGTCTCTTTATTTGAACTCCCGTTGGATAACGTTGCTAACGACATAACAATCAAAGTCGCCAAACATTTAAACTGCTTACCAATAATGATAGATTTAACAAGGGAAAGTTATAATGACAAAATAGCAATGTCAAAAAAAATGGTAGATATTTATGGGAAAGGAGCTTGATTATTTTCCGGATTCAAAGGTTTTGTTTCAGTTGTCTTTGGATCCTTGTAATTGGATGCATATCACTTCTCCAATGAGACCTTTATTGCACAAATGTACCCCAAAAAACAAAACCTTTTTTTCAAATTGACCTTCCACACACACCCATTGCACATCAAAGTACTATTGCTAGTTTTAAAAGTGATCATTTGATATATCCATTTATTTAACATCAAATCTAAACGTAATTACATTTATTTGTATATATATTTATTTATTATTACTTTCCACTTTAATAATTTATTATTTATATTTATCATTATTTAATTAAAACTAGATTATTTTTGTGCAAATGTGATTTATTCCCTTACAAATATTATCATATAGTTTTTTTTCGAGAATTTCTTTTAGCTCGTAGAGATTCAATTTAACATATGCATAAAATATTTAAATTAAAAAAATATTTGTTGATGAAAAATGTATGTCCACATAATAATATTTAAATCGCCATTTTCACTATTATGCATTTGCAATTATTTAACACATTATTATTTAATAGGATAGTGACTAGATTGATTTGCCATACAAAAAAATTGAGGTCCCAAAGATAATTTATCTTCATATTTTAATATAGTATTTTAATGATGAACATTTTAAATCTAGTTTTGTGGTTGGTAGGGATATAGTAGTCTTTATGTTTTAATATTAATTTATATAGGAATGTGTAGAAAAGTAAGAATTAATGGGTTTCTAAAATTTCTATTAGGTTGTATTGTTATTTAATTTTTTTAAATTGTTAGTTTTTTATTTGATGATTGGTTTATGTTAATTTTGTGAGAAGGTTAAAAATATTTTAGAAAACCTAGCGAAGATGGTTTAACTCGAGGGGCAGGTGATCCTCATCACAAATTTGATAGGCTCTCAAGGCAAGGGTTTTGAGGACACCACTGTTTTAGCTAGGGTGGTGATAAGAGGAAGAGAGGAGGTAGAGATCCGTATGGGTGGCCTTACAGAACCCCTGAAGACCAAGGGATCCATTGGGTTTCTTAAGAAGCAAAATATCAAGGAAAGGAAGTTGCTTGCATGATTCGATTTCCTTAAATTATTTTCTAATGTATAGGGAAAATTTCAAGCATTTTGTAATGTTGTGGAAATTAAATGCGAAAGAGTTCAAAATATTTTGTAATGCTTATATGTGTTCATGTTGGTGGCAACTTGGCTAGGGCAGCTCATGAATTTAATGCTTTTGTTTAAGTTCTATTTCATATCGTATGTGCCATAGTTTGCGATATCCTAGTAAACATGAATGTAAATTATGGAGGCATACAAGAGGCTAGAATGACATGCAAGAGGTTGGAATTGCAAGCAAAAGATGTATTTTTTGCAAGTGTTGTTCCCCTAGATATTTATGTTTAATTTTTATGTAAGTCAATATTGTTTGGCTCTTTGTGAGAGAAGTTTTCCTATGTGTATTTATGGTTGTGCTATTTTAGTTTGTCTATCACTAATGCGGAGTGAAAATTTCATAATTTCATGGCACAATAGTGGTAGTTGGTTTGGAAGGAAAGTTAGTGTCTTTGCATAGTAAGAAATTGAAAGTTTACATTTTAGTGATGAAGCTTTGCATGGAGAGGTTTTGACGGTTTGGTGCCATTCCATATAGTTGCTCTTTCCATTTTAGTGTTGCGTTTTTTTTCCTAGGTGTATGTTGAGCATTCTATGTGGCAAAAGCTTTACTATTTGTATTTATGTTATTTTTTGAGATTTTATTTAGGAAATGTTGGTTTGTCTAGAGCTCAAATTCTATTCATTTATGGTCAAGAGTATTTGGTGGTCTATAGGGCAAGTTTTTGGGTTTGCTAGTGAGGGTTTGAAGGTCTACTATCATTTTATATAGTTAACATTTGTATTTTATTGTTTGAGCAATTTTTTTTTAGGTTGAGCATTCATGCTTGAAGATTTAGTGTCATTTCATACTTTTATTTTTTCTGTCATTGGTGTAAATATATATTAGAGGTTGATCATTAGGGTGTCAAGGTTTATTCATTTTATGGAGTTATGTGTTGCAAATATTTTTCTTGAGTGTGTGTTGAGCACTCTGTCTAACAAAGGTTTTTCTATTTGTATTTGTGGTTTTTTCTGTGGTTTTATGCAATAAGAATGGGTTGTTCTAGAGCTAAAATTCTATTTTTTTTATGGTGCAAGAGTGTTGGGTGGTTTCAAGGACAAATTTATAGGTTTGCACAGTAAGTGTTTGAAGGTTTATTGTCATTTTATGCAATAATTTTTTGCATGACATTGCTTAAAATGTTTTTTTAGGTTGGACATTATTGTTTGAAGGTTTAGTATCATTTTATACTGTCATTTTGCATGTCATCATTACAAATAATTTTTATAGGTTGAGCATTAGGATTTGAAGGTTTACTGTCATTTTATAGAGTTATTCTTTTCATACATATCATTTTTGAAAGCATTTATGATCATTTTCTATAGTTGATCTTTCCATGTCATTGCGTGAAATATTTATCACTTTATTCATATACTTGTGCCAAATATGCATAGTGTAGCTTAAAAAATTAAAATTTCATAAAGGTATTATAAAACCACAAGTGTCATTTCTCTTCCACATGAAAAATACTAGCAAGTAATTGCAGATGCTGATGGTGTATTAATCTTTTGAACATTTTAAAATTTATTTCTAGAGGTCTTGTTTGTGTCATTGAATTTTTTCAAACTTCTTTTGAGAAATTGGTGTAGCATATGGATTGAAGTCTAGCTTTTATGACATTCTAGCATCCTCTTCTTCTTCTAGTTTTTTTTTTGGACTTTTCAGCATGTTTATTAACTTGAATCTTCCATCGAGTTGCACCCACATCCTTTTTTATCATTTTGGTGATGCTGAATGAAAAGCTTAGAATATTTTCCACCTTTTTTACTAGGTTTTCCATCTTCTAAAAATATAATTTTTAAGGAACTTATTGTGTTTTGGGTTCCCATCCTAACCTTAAGCATAATTGTCTTTGTGTCTAAGTTGGACCTTAAGAATATAATAGTAGTACATAAATTATTCTATCATGTACATCACTAGAATATAAGTGTATAAATGCATATAAATAAGGGTAAATAAAAGAAGAAATATTCATCAAAATTTTGAGATCTTAATACTATTATACTTGGGAGTAGGGACCAATACCCTTAATAGGGGTACATGAAAAGATGCAAAAGTTAGGTAAATGCTTGAGAATAATGGGAAAGATAGAAGGTTTTGAACTCTAGATAATTATAAAGACTTGTAGGTTTGGCTACACAGTGATGCTAACCAAGAAAAAAAAGAAACAAAAAATAAATATAGTAGCATGCTTGCTTTGTTGTTACATAGAGCTTGTGTATGATCTTGGTGTGTCTCACATATGTATTGGAATTAAAGTCAATTCTTTAATGGTTGATCCATTTTTGTTTTTGTATTCTAGTTGTTACATAAAGCTTGTGTATGATCTTGGTGTGTCTCATATATGTATTGGAATTAAAGTCATCTTTAATGGTTGATCCATTTTTGTTTTTGTATTCTAGTCTATTTTGTAATAAATTTTGAAACAATAAATTTAGGGAATATGATTATTAACCACACCAACTAGAAAGTATCAATACATTGCTCAGGGTCTTACCAAGAAAACTATAAGTACAAGACTAAAAATTAAGACCAATGTATGAATAACAATTTAATAAATAACATAATAAATATGTGTTCTTTTGTATTATTGTTGAGTATGAGATGTTACCATGTTGAAAATGATTTTGAAAAATACTTAACTTTATTCCCCCTTATTGATTGCTATATATTTTCTTGAATTCTATCCAAAAATTTATTCTACATATAATTGTATGGATGTGTTGTATCATTCCTAACAAGATAAAAAATTCTTATGTGATCTACATTATAGATTTTACTACTAGTATATAGGGTCACAATGGAAATATTTATTCAACTGGAGTACCTAAACATATTTTTAAACTTGTTTAATTGGGATACATACAATAAAAAAATACATCAAATTTGACTACTTGCACATAATGGAAAAATAAAAGACCAACACCTTTGAAACATAGAAAAATTAAGGTTCACCAAGATGAGATGAAATGATGAACCTATTTCTCTATATTTCATTCAATATGTGTGTTATATTATGCAAATGAGTAACAAAAATTAAACCTAACGAAAATACCAGTCAAAAGGCAGATCTAGAGAGGGTTAAACATTGTATACTTGTTGCAAAAAGTGCTTTTTTGGACCTCACTGAGGACTCATTCGCCCTATGGCAAATGGGTCCTAGCTAGGGCTCTGGAAAATTAGTTTCTGGATTATGTTCTTCTCAGCCTGCACCCCCAAATTCTAGTCAGGCACTGTTGGAAAGCCGAAAATAAAACCTGTAGCTTAATTTCCATGATTTAACAACTTTCTTTGCAACTTTGCCAACTTTTGCAATTTTGCTCTCCAAATGATCTTCAACCTAAAACCTACAATCACATCAAAGAGGCAAAAATGTTGCTTTTTTAGGGAATAGGGATTTGCCTTGGTCAAACCCCGTTTTGGTAATTAAACCTTATGATGAAAAAATGAAACGTGAAGGATGAAACATGAAGCATGGGATAATGATACCTTGTTTGAAACCTTGGATAGAAAATCTGCAATCTAGCATGAAGTGGCTTCAATAAATGTAGATCTTGATCATGGACTTGATGTGAAACAATGCCTTGAATATGCTTGGTAGATCTTGAATGCTACATCACCACATTTTCTCAACAACATGCATGATGCACTAAATATTTGACATGATGAAATGAATATTGATTGCTACAATAATCCTTCTTCAAATCTGCCCTTGAATGCCTTAGGAATTGCTCTTGATCTCATAAACTTGCTATTAGGACTTTCTCATAAAAATTTCTAGGTGAAACTAAGTGAAATAGCCTTGTATTTATACACATCATTAATTCCCGTAATTCAAATATCACAAGCCGACATTAAATCATAGATTTCAAATCATTAAAATACCACCAAAAACATATCCCAAGGAGGGGTCATAGGTCTAAGTGAGGACTCATTCGCCATGTGGCAAATGGGTCCTAGGCCACTTACCCAGGACACACTTCGGACAAGGTGAAATGTTATGCAAAAATAGGGTCCTAGGACCTAGTGAGGACCCATTCGCCATGTGGCAAATGTGTCCTAGGTCACCTAGCTAAGACACATACCTTCTAAAATTAAGTGTTGTGTAATGGCCTTTATGAATGTCGGGTTTTATCCCTCATAATTTGTAATTAATTAGGCTTAGATTTGAATTAAAGTGGCCAATTAAGGAAAATTAACCTCAATTAATTAATAAAGCCCTAGATTAGTGTGACAGTGTAAAGATACACTTTACAGCATCCTAAATATGGCACAATTAAGTCCATTTTGTTTAGAAGGGCCCTAAAATTAATGTGAATGTGTAAAACACATTACAACACTAAATTAAGGCATCATTAGACTCATTTTATTATTAATTATCCCCAAATTAAGTGTGGGAAAAAAGGGTACTTTTTCCGATACTACATTTTGCCCCCACTTTAGTGAGAGTAGGAACTTGCTTCAAACTTGCACTAAAGTAGACATTCAAGAGGGGTCCAAGTGCACCAATATGGATGGTATAGGATGAAAAAGATCAAGGGGGTGGTAAAGCCCCTAGGATCCAACATCCCACATCAAACCAACATAAGCACAAAGGGACACACACAAGGTGTATGATATGCAACAACAAAACAAGATACATAAACATACAATGTCAAAGACTAAAAGATAGAAAAAAAGGGGTGGATCAAGCCTTGACTGTTTGTCCATCTCGATGTGGATCAAGCCTCAGCTGTTTGTCCAAAACGCATGCTCACTCTGGGGTAGTGGAACCCCAGGCTCTCCAGTAGGTGAGTTTTCCCATTAAAGTGGCTTAGCGAGAAATTCATGCCTCCGAGTCAGCTTCTCATCGTACAATGAGAAAGTCATGCCTTTGTGTCAGCTTCTCATTATACTAACCATACCAAAGCTATCCCTCTGATAACTTCAATAGGGTGCCACAAAATGAAACTTCGATTTTATGAACAACATGCAAGTAAAGGTTTTTTGTTCAAAGTGATCTTTGCTTAGTTTGTGTAAGGTCTTCTTCTTAGGGAACATCGTGCCTAATGTCTCCAAGAGAGGACAAGTCAAAGAAATATCACGATCTTGGAGGAAATCAAACCCAATGACATCACGAAGAAAATGATGCATCGCAAGAAGTAAGAAAATCACAGTGAAATATGAGTGTCGATGTATGCCCCCACTTTCAAGTAATTGCTAACACCATTGCTGTGAGAAATCAGCTGTAAAGTAGAAGAAGACATGAGAGCTTATTCTGAAAGCCCTATGCCAAGTCATATGTTCCCGGATGAAACTACATCATGAATAAGGGTTTCCCCCAAAATGAAATACTAAAGATATCTTAGTACGTCACATGCGAGCCAACTTAAGGCATGTTGTCCACATCCCAAGCTTGCTCTTATATATACATGGAAGGTGGTCAACTAGCCAAAAGAGATAATCAACAAGTGCCATACGATGATAGGGCTAACCTAACCCCTTGCCCCCACTGAGTGCGAGACAAGGATGAGCCGAGATGATTGATGAGAAACTTAATAGAATGAAAATCAGTATTAATTAGAGGAACTAGGTGTTGCAGCACAAGGAAGAGTGCCACAATCCTTAAGATGTTGAATTTTATCACGTAAATCCTTACATTCATTAGTAGAATGACTATGAACTCTATGATATGCACAAAATGAACTCTTGTAGTAAAATTTCTTTCGTGTTCTTGGAGGGAGAGATATCAAACGATCTTGGAGGAGTCTCGACAAGAGACTCTCTTGATCAATAGTAGAAGGTGTTCCTTTATTTTGCGACAAAGATATCTCTTGCTTAGTACAAGATGTCATACTTACACAAGACTCCTTAAATTGCAAGATTTTGTTCTCTCCTTGAAAGGAGGGTGTTAAATCTAAGGAACTCCAATCGTTACTAAGACATGTCCTAGGAGTGCTTTGTGTGATGACATTAATGTTAAGCAAAAAATTCTTTGTTTCTTTTGAAGGACTAACCAAGACCACTAGTTTCTATCAATTCAGGATGTACTAATGTTAAAGTTGTTTTAGAAGAATCCCTTGTAAGAGTGTTGATATTGATTGAAGGCTTGTTTGATTCTTTCAAGGGACACTAACCAAGACCATTAGTCGTTTCTTGTGTGTTAGGCTCTATAGGGACATAGATACCTTGTTCTCTAGCACCGCATCCTTTTCCACTATACCCAAGTTGTTTCATAAGTTCATAATATCTTCCATAAAATTTTTTCATTTCTTTTGGATTCGATGGTTGCTCATAATCAACTTCATCAAAGTTTGTTATGTAATTTGCTTCTTCTAAAGTGGTTGAGGTGGATGCTTTCGAATTTTGTGTTGACATTACCACTTTTTCTTTTCCCTTTTCAGACTCTTTTGTTGTGATCTTGTATTCATCCATGAATTTTGGTGTGAAATCTAAGGAACCCCAATCATCTTCCAATAACTTCGTGACTTTTTCAGTATTTCTCTCTTTTTCTTTCTCTTGCACAGGTTCCACTTGTGTTGTTGGTGTCAATGTCTTCAAAGGATTTTCCTTGCCTTTCTTAATGTTCAAACAACTATTTGGTTCAAGGTCGGCTTTGATTGTACATACTTTTTTGTTGTAGACATACTTCATTTTACGATGAAGGGTAGAAGGTACCCAATTCATTGCATGAATCCATGGCCTTCCTAGAAGAAGATTATATGAAAGATCATGAGACATAACATGGATAGGAGTTTGCAATGTAACCTTTCCAACTTTAATAGGTAATGTAATCACACCAAGAGGTTTTTTTTCTATGCTATCAAACCCATGAATAGATAAAGAGTTAGGTTGAATTTGGCTTTTGTTTGATTCAATCTTGTCTAAAAGGTTTATGCTACATATGTTAAGGGTTGAGCCATTGTCAACAAGGGTTCTATTTATCCCAATCTTATTATGTTGAGCTATTATCATGAAAGCTTCATTTTTTTTTTGCTCTTATAATGAAGGTAACTTATCTTTATGGAAGGTAATGTATAGGTTGGTCGAAGTTATAGCTTGAATTTGGGCTGCCACATCATTTGGTTGCACATTAGGAGGGGTAGGAACTTGTTGTAAAGCACTTTGAAGCATGTTATGATAACTAGGTGAGGCTTGAATAAGGTTCCATAAGGATATCTTAGCAGGAGTATTTTTAAGTTGTTCAACAAGATCATACTCCTTTCCTCTTTGTAAAGGCAAACAAGGAGCACTAGGCAAGATAGGTTGAGGCAATGGGAGGGATGTTGGATTTATTTTTCTTGGTTGTAGGTTGTTTCTAGTGTTATATGTATGAGCAACAATATGTAACTCAGTTGCTGCGAAACATTATCATTATCAAGTTTCCTTTTAGGTGGTTCTAAGATAAACACGGGTTTATTTTAAACTTGAGGTTGATGTGAGCGTGGGTAGATGGTAAGAAGTGGCTCAGGAGACCATTCAAGGGATATCTAATGTGCATAACCTAAAAAGGCTTGTCCTTATTTTCATGATCTCTTAGTGAAGGGGAGTCTAATGTCACTTCATCATCTTCATCTAAGGAAGCCTCATTATTATTATTTTCATTTTCTTCCACCATGATATCTTCCCTACTAGGAGAGTTTTTAGGAGGGAAACAAACTAGATGTTCATGGCATTCAAAGGTTGGTTCTTCTAAAATGACTTCATCACAAGTAAGGGAGTTATCAATGGTTGGATTTTCTTGCTTATAAATGATGGAATTCTCTTGTTCAATATTGTTTTCCCTATGGGAAGAGAGAAAAATAGGATTCTCATGACTCTCATCGATTAGATCTTCTAACACTAAAATATCTTCTTCACAAATAGTAGAGATATTAGGAGAAGGAAAAATTTGATTGTTATGATTGTCCATGATTTCATCCTTTTTCTCTAAAGTCTTATTTTCTTGTGCCATAATATCTACCCTAGTAGGAGAGATTTTAAGATGTTCATCACATTCCATGGTTAGATTTCATAAAGTAGCTTCATCACAAATAGGGGAGGCATCAAGAGAAGAACAACTATGATTTTCATGCTTATCAATGATTGGAAATTTTCATTCAAATAGATCTTTCCAAATGGTAGGAGCATTAGGAAAGGGATGAACAAGATTCTCATGACTCTCAATAAGTGTATCTTCTAACACCAAACTATCGTCTTCGCATCTAGGAGGGATATTAGGAGAAGAAAAAAAATTGATCGTCATGGTTATCTATAATTACATCCCCATGTCCTATAATGTCTTCCCAAGTAGGAGAGGTAGGATTTTCATAGCTCTCAATAATTGGATCTCTTAACACCAACATATCCTCCTCATAAATGTGATTTTCATGATTGTCCATGATTGTATCCTCTTTCACTAAAGCATTCTCACAAGTAGGGGAGGTTTTGGGAGATGAATGGAGACTAGGTAAAGTAGTGTCAATGATCTCATTTATTGTATCATAATTTTTCCCAAGGGAGAGGAGGGGAGGGACAAACAAGACTTTCATGATTCTCAATGATTGTATCTTCCTTCACCAAGATACCTTCATCACTAATAGGAGAAGTATTGGGAGAAGAAAAACTATGATTATCATGATTGTCTATGTTTACATCCTATTTCACTAAAACATTCTCACAAATAGGAGAGATATTAGGGGATGAGGGGATGATGGGAAATGTGGTAGCGTGGAATATGTCAACAAGCTCAATCTTTTTCACTAAGATATTCTCATGACTAACATGCTTGCTAATGCATTTTTTCTTTGCAAACTTGGAAAAGAAAGATACTAACATTTGTGAAAAGTAATCTATCCAACTTATGCAATGCTTCAAGATGTAAAAAATTGTCTAACAGATCTGTAGATTTTTACTAATGAAATGAGTTTTTGAAATGCTTTAAAAATGACTACACTAGATGGATGATTTGACCTAGATACATAAAATATAAATTCCTGAAACTTTCCAGATTGATACAGTAGGTTACCGACAAGCCTAGGAAGTGCAGAAAACCACAAAAAAGCTTAGAAAATTTGGTTTTTGTAGGCCTCCAAGGACTCATTTTCCTAGTGGTGAATGGGTCCTAGTATGCTTTTCCACTCTGAATCTGATATTGAAGCTTAGGAACTATAAAAACTTGTTACCTTTGTAATCCTAATAGGGAATCATTCGCCCTATGGAGAATGGGTCTTGGTACAAGATTTTTTTAAAATTGAAAAGCACAATTTATGAGTGATTATATGTGTTTTCTATTTTAGATCTCAAACTGTAACTTCTGTGATAGAAATTTCCAGAATTCTATGTTGAAATGCAAGTGCAATGAAGGACAAATGATGAACTATATGACACTTTTTGAAATGCAATTTTGATGCAATTTTTAAATGTGAATGATGAGAAGTACAATAATATGCAAACACTATGAAAAATTAATGTAATATGCATACAAATTTTTGTATTTTTCAGATTTAAACAATGCAAAAATGCAAATTTAAACCCTATATGCAATGAAAACTAATGCAAGATTAAAGAACCCTAAATGTAATGCAACTAATGCAAACCTAATGCAATCTATTGCAAAAATTAGATCTAGGGTTAAAAAGGACTCCAATTTTTAGAATGTTGTACAAGGTCGGGTTCACCATAATGAAACATAGAGAATTAGGTTCACCAAAATGAGATCAAAATGATGAACCCAATTCTTCTAATATTTCATTCAATATGTGTGTTATATTATGCAAATGAGTAAAAAAAAAAAACCTAACCCAAATACTAGTCAAAAGAAAGATTTGAAGAGGGTTAAATGTTGTGTACCTATTGCAAAGAGTGCTTTTTCAGACCCCACTGAGGACTCATTTTCCCTATGGTGAATGGGTCCTGGATAGGGCTTTGGAAAATCAATTTTTGGGCTCTGTTCTTCTTAGCCTGCACTCCCAGGTTCTAGTCAGGCACTTGTCAGAAAGCTGGAAATAAAACCTGTAGCTCAATTTCCATGATTTAACAACTTTCTTTGCAACTTTGACAACTTTTGCAATTTTTCTCTCCAAATGATCTTCAACCTAAAACCTGCAATCACACATCAAAGAGGGAAAAATGTTGTTTTGTTAGGGAATAGGGGTTTGCCTTGGTCAAACCCCATTTTGGTAATTAAACCTTATGATGAAAAAATAAAACATGAAGGATGAAACATGAAGCATGAAATAATGATAGCTTGTTTGAAACCTTGGATAGAAAATATGCAATCTAGCATGAAGTGGCTTCAATAAATGTAGATATTGATCATGGACTTGATGTGAAACAATGCCTTGAATATGCTTGATAGATCTTGAATGCTACATCACCATATTAACTCAACAACATGCATGATGCAATAAATCTTTGACATGATGAAATGAATATTGATTGCTACAATAATCCTTCTTCAAATTTTCCCTTGAATGCCTTAGGAATTGCTCTTGATCTCATAAACTTGCTATTAGTACTTTCTCATAAAAATTGCTAGGTGAAACTAAGTGAAATAGCCTTATATTTATACATATCTTATCATGTTAATTCTCAAAATTCAAATATCACAAGCCAACATTGAATCATGGATTTCAAATCATTAAAATACCGCCAAAAACATATCCCAAGGAGGGGTCCTAGGTCTAAGTGAGGACCCATTCGCCATGTGGCAAATGGGTCCTAGACCACTTACCTAGGACACACTTCAGACAAGGTGAAATGTTATGCAAAAATAGGGTCCTAGGGCCTAGTGAGGACCCATTCACCATGTGGTGAATGGGTCCTAGGTCACCTATATAGGACACACACCTTCTAAAATTTAGTGTTGTGTAATGGAATTTATGAATGTTGAGTTTTATCCCTTAGAATTTACAATTAATTAGGCTTGGATTTGAATTAAAGGGGCCAATTAAGGAAAATTAACCTTAATCAATTAATAAAGCCTTAGATTAGTGTGAAAGTGTAAATATACACTTTACAACACCCTAAATAAGGCACAATTAAAGTCCATTTTGTTTAGAAGGTCCCTAAACTTAATGTGAATGTGTAAAACACATTACAACACTAAATTAAGGCATCATTAGGCTCATTTTATTATTAATTATTCCTAAATTAAGTGTGGAAAAAGGGTACTTTTTCTGACACTACAACCTTATCATTTATTCATGGATTTTTTTTCTACTAAACTAGACACTCTACTATTTTATTTGTATGACTATGCTCATAATTGACCTTTTCAAAATGATTAAATACTCACTAGTATTAATATTTCTTACTATATGGTTCTTTGAATTAGGAAGGGTACTAATTAGGATTTTGAGGTTTTCCTTATTAGTGCTTACTTCTTTGATGTTAGAGTAAAAAATGATTATTTTATCTCATCTATCCATAATGTTTCCTTTAGTTAACCTTTTTTTCTATCTAAATAGGTTTTCTTACCTTAGTAGATGAGGAGCTAACCATATGGTTGCATTTGTGTCTTTTAATTTTCTTCTTTCCTACCATAATATTACTCATCTTTATGATATTTTTCTATGTTTCTTTATACATGTTACTAATTGCTATGGTTAATAAATTTATTTAATGTTAATAGTAAAAAAAAATAAAAAAATATTTTTATTATCTTAGAATTGTTGGTGGGGAGGTTTTATTATTGCCTTGATGGGGTAGTTATTTGATGGGTTTAACTATTGATTCCTTATAACATTTTCTAAACTCACTAGTGCTATAATATATGGTTTTATAGACCATCTTGATTGAATCTTACAAATGAAACTAAAATGTCAAGTATTTGATAAAGTTATAATAGATGTTTTTGATTAGGTAAGCAACATTTTTAGGGTGTTGTACCCTTCACATAGAGCCACAAGGGTCAATAGAGTTAAAGATCAAAAAAGCATAAAAAAAACAAAGCCAAAAAATAGACACCATAGAAAAACATTAGACAGACAAACAACGTACCAGCAACAGACTAACTGGCATCTTCCCAGTTCTTTGATAGGAGATTTACAACATCATCTCCGAACCATTCTTGACAGTCTTTAGTATTTTTCATTTCCATCTCATCCTTCATCACCGCTGACAGGGTACTGGTGACATAGTGGACCAGCTTAACCATGAAGCGGGTCAAACCACAAATTTTTTTGTCAAGTTTATCCAATCTTTCCTTTAGCACACAAAGATCCTCCCCTCCAACCATAGTATTTTCGGTATCAGTATGCTCAAGATCCAGTGGTTCTGAAGACTGAGAGGCCAAAACTGTTGGACTCAAGCAACACTGAGAGGGGGGGTGAATTAGTGTTTGTGCAATTTTTAACTTTATTAATCTGTTCTCTCAAGTGTACACAACATTCAATCAAAAGAAAGATGCATGAACATGAAACAATAAGCCACAACATCATAACACAAGGATTTTTACGTGGAAACCCTGTTAGGGGAAAAACCATGGCGGAGGTCAATCCACAATTTGAGTACTCAAAATATAAGTGTTTTACAAAATGGGAATGCACTTGCATTCAGGCATACTGCCTAGAGCTCACTGCTCAAAATTAGGAAGGCTCACTGCCTTACAAGATATTTGGATTACATCAAAAGGTTGAACTGAGAAAGTAACATCTAAAAATTCCTAATTATAGTTCTGGTTAGGCTCATAGATTAGATTCTGGACCTTCTGTCTGATTCTGCACTTTGCTCTACTCCGCCTTAATTCACTTCACAAAATCCTCTTCTACACAAGTGAAAATTGCTCAACTGCTCTTCTGATATTTGCATGCACATCAACACATAACGCTCACACATACCCATCAAAATGAATTAACAGATCTCATATATATATCCGCCACCAAGGATTTAATCACTATATATTAGCGTCAGTAAAATAAAAATATTTTCCAACTGTCGGCTCAAATCATGAGTAACATTTAATGCGCATCCACCAAAGTCGGCCATAGAATAGTTAGGACCCAAAACAAAATCTCCAACACAAAAATACCTTAAACAATTTTTCCTTAAACATCTGCAACACCCAACATTCACTTAGTCGACCTTCTAGCACTGTTGAATAGAAAATCGAACAACCGGATCTCCTAACTCACACACCAATTGATGCGACAACACAAAACTCAAGAATAACACATTTCATATACCCAATGACCTTCCTTGAGATCCACAACCAAAATTGATAAACTGGTAATGCAAACCAATTGACAGATTCAACTTTAGCTGGATACCCTGTTCCTTACTCTATCTTCCGGTATGGTCAAATACTGAAGTGCGGAACGGATCAATGACTTAGGTTTCCATCAATGAAAACACTAGAAGTCATATGCCAATAGAAACCTCCTTTTGAGATTTTCCCATGTCAGGAATAGAGCAAGGACCTCTAGCATGCTCTTCCTCCTCATCCTCAGACTCCTCTTCAACCCTGCTATCTTTGCTGTCCAACTGCTCCTCTTCCATATCCAAATATTTAACCTGCACTTTTTTCCTGTTCTTGGCCAACCTACCAGAGCACCGAATGATGGCATCACAACCAATAACCACCATCTCCACAACCACCATATCCCCCATAGAGTCCTTGCTCACCACATTTTTTCCTTTGCTTGGAGGCTCCTTCAAGCTCTTACCTTCCTCCTTGCCTTTATTTTTCAGGGTAGGCTTGTTGGTAGTCTTGGTGGGGGTTGCTTTGAGTTCACAAAGACTAGCCACTACAATAGTCTGGGCTGCTCCTTCATTCCCTTTAAGCTTTTTAGCAGCGGGCTTGGATTTATGCATGTCAGTAGGAAGCAGGTGGTTTTTCCTAACAGGGCCTTTAGATTCAGCCGGAGATATATTGGTAATAGTGGGGGGCTCAATTTCTTCAATGCGGATAGTCAATATGGGTTTTGGTAGACATAAAGCAAGATGGAAGTGGTAGAGCCTCAAAATGAGGCCCCGGTGGAGCGACAGGGGAGTAGGATCATTAGGATTTTGACCAACAGCCTCAACACATTTTTCAACCAAACTTTCTAAGTCCATAAGTAGGAAAAAAGGAAAGCTTAACAAAAATTTATGCTTGAGGTGATTCAACAGAGGGAAATGGTAGAAGTAATAGGTTTTTTACCTACCTTCCATAGTCACATACTTCATCAAAGCAAGGCACGCCTGGTTCCACGGCTGAGGGAGAGCCTCCCGGTCAAAACCCGATTGGTTACGCACTGACACCTCATTGCCCACAAAAAAATTGTTCATACTTTCATTGTCCTGAGTTTTGGTGTGTTACATATACTTCATACCAGTACACTGGAGACCTGTAGCCTACGCAATCACTTCCTCATCCACAGTAAAGGAAATGCCTCCCAAAGTCACACAACAATCTTTCCATGAATTGACAAACTGAGCAGATAGATTAGGGTCATGGCCCACTAGTCTCTCCATTAGAGGAGCAAGACCACCTTCGACACAAATATGCCAAACAAGTGGATATTTGCAAAATTCACTGCAGTTATCCAATTCAGTTTGTACCCTATCACCACCCATAATGTCACTCTACACACAGGATAACCAAGAACCCTGAGAAAATAAAAGGTTAGAGATAATAGAAAGGTGAAAAATCACCCGCACATTAAGGATTTTAAGCCAAAAATGACAGTCTTTGATAATCAAGGCAAAGGACAGGTCGCACACATAAGTAATTTCCAAAAATCAATCTTAGCGGAATCATAAAGGAGGATCTCCACACAAAATTGGCTAAGTAAGCAGGATATGAAAGGAAAGGAAGGTTTTCCTTCCATGTAGAAGATGTATAGAAACCTAGGCAAGATGGCCGCGGGGCCAAAATTAGAAACACCAAGAAGGTTAGCTTTCAAGGGCGGGCCAAATTTAGCAAAACCAAAAAGGTTAGCTATTAGACGCGGAGATAAAATAGCGGACAATATAGGGCCAATAAGGAGCTTGATCTCATAATTATTAGTCACATCAAAATAAAAATAAAAAAACTTGGGAATACAATAGCTTAACAAGATCCCCAAAAGGAGATTACGAAGGGTACGGTCCAGCTTAGTTTTAATCATCAAGTACTTATCGCAACATCTCATGATTTCCCTTTTCAAAACGGGCTCCATCCCATAATTTGAATTATGCCACTTGTCATCCATCTCATCAGTTAAACTCGTCCACATAGCCCAATAGACAAGCATGTGGACCCCCCAAAAAATCTAGCAAAGCGCTTGATTAGTTATCATCATGGGTCAAATAAGGGCTTTGTTCTTTCAATATTAAACCCTGAATGTCAGGAGGTAGGTTCCCTAAAGAACGCCAACATTTGGATAATTTCCAGTGTGTACCAAAATTGGCTAAGGCATCGACCACTTGGTTTCCCTCCCTGTAAATGTGGGTGGCAACTTTGAATTTTAACTTTGACACGAAGAGCCTAATGTCTAGAAGAATGTATTTAGTACTCCATCCCAACAATCTGTCAAAGTTAACATCAATAATAGACTTAGAGTCTCCTTAAATATGAAGGTTCTCAATCCCCATGGAGACAACCAATTGTAAGCCCTTCAACAACGCTCTAGCTTCAACAATCATAGAAGAATGAACACCAATCCCCTGGAGTAACCAACCACATAATTTCCTTTGTAATCCTTGATCACATTCGGGTTTCCTTTAGTAGCCCCATCAAAATTTAGTTTATACCAACCTCTATTAGGAGGTTTCCAAATAGTGACACTCTGAGCTAGGGTTTGGAGTTGTCATAAGAGTTAGCATCTAGGTTCTAATTCCAAGATTTGGCCATACTTATTTCCACCTTAGTCGGACCTTTGTCAGGGGTTTTCCCTTTGAAAAGTGAGATATTTTCTGCAATGAGCTGAGACCCACTACCAAACACCTCTTTTTGACTCATCTCCATGTTCCTGAAGATCCCGCTGTTTCTCTCTTTCCATAAACACCAAAAAATAATAGGAGGGACCTGGTTCCAAATTTCACCAGGTAGAGGGTGGATAAAGGGTCCAAACCAGCTCAAGATAAAGGATGTGATATCCTTACACATAATCCATTGAATCCCCAATCTTCCTAAAGCCAGCTCCCACACCTCCACAACAAATGGGCAGTGTAACAACAGGTGATCCACCGATTCCTCATTGCACTTGCATAAAAAACATATGTTGGGGATCTGAAATCCCCTTTTCCTCAAATTTTCCTGAGTAAGAATCTTGTTATGGCAGGCCGTCCACCAAAAGAAGTTAACTTTCAGGATCATGTGTTGATTCTAGACCTTCTTCCATAGATCGAGGACATCACCCCGGTCTATCAGCATATGGGTGATCCCACAAAGCTGGTTTACAATTTATGGGAGATTCTGATTTTTGCTAAAATCACATATTTTTAGAAAATATAATGATTTAAGCCTTAAAAATTTTCATTTAAAGCATTTCAATTGAAGAGGGTTTGATCAAACTACCCTAGATCAAACCCCCTTGGATAGAACCCCACTAATTTTAAACCATACCTATAACAGAGTCTCCTTTACACCTATCAAAATGTTGATAAAAAACCACTTTTGATTTACCTTTTGGGGATCAAATGAATTCATTTAAAATTTATTTTTGTAAGTATATAGTCCTTATTATTAGCTTCCCAAAAGTATGATTTTAAATAAATTTAATTTTATTATTATATTTATTTTTTATTTCTTGTGAATGTAGGTTTTCACCGAAAATCAAGCTCTATATTCGCACATGTGGAAAAATAGGATTATCAATTTTTTTGAAAATATGAGTGCACTAGATATTGAATTCCTTGATCCAACAAAAAAAAAATGAATTTCGATACATACAAAAAAAGTTACGCATTATACGGTCTGCCTATGTCTGAATTGTAATTGGTTTGACTTCGAAACTTTATTAAAGAAAAAATATTCAATAAAAAACTATCTAACCAAGTGGCAGCATTAGATACCGGAGTTACAAATCTAAATTTGAAAGAATTAGAATTTTATGTTTCATGGAAAAAAAGTTATGCGTTATACGGTGAGCATCACTCCTTAAAAATGTTTTTTTCTAAAAAAAACTAGTTTTCAAGGGAGATGGAAAAAGAGGTGCAATCTAATTCCAATTTTTTTGAAAAAAATATATTTAGAATTTACAGACGAAATGTCATGAAACTCTAGTTTGCATCATCTTCAAATTCCTCACAGTTTAGCCGCTATAGGTGCTTGAAAGTGAGGATTTAGTTAGGAAAAAAATTTTAGTGTCTAGTTTGGCCAAAAATTGTAAACAACTATTATGGGATCACCCATATTGTAAGCCGATTTAACTGAGAGATCACCCTGTTTATCATGAGTCTAGAAAAATTTATCCCCCTTGCAAGTAGTGGGAAGCCTGGTGAGGGAGAGCAATTCTTGCAAGGTCTTGGAAAGGAGGCACATATTAGGGGAAAAGGGGCAACAAAGGCCTAGGTCATTCCATTTCCTGACACCCAGAGGCCCTAGGAGGTAATCACTAATATAAATTCCAAAGAATTGTTGAGCCAATCTCATAAGATTCCTGAATTCAGAGTTTTCCAGGGGAGTGTCAAGTAACCAGGTGTCCTCCCAGAATCTAATTTTATTGCCATTACCAATTTTCCATTTGATCCCACTTCTCAGAAGGTCTTGCAAACTGCATATACACCTCCAAACCAAGGACCCTGAAGGGTGAGTCTCCGATAGGAAGTCAATCAAAGGTCTGTTCTAAAGGTACTTAACATTCATGATCTTACACCAATCCTTCCTATCCCTTAGATGGTCCCAACCCACTTTGGCCATTAAAGCTTTATTGGTATTAGAAATAGTCCTAATCCCAAGCCCACCACAACTTTTAGGTTGGAAAACCTTGTCCCATTTAACCAAAGCAAATTTCTTTTTTTCCTCGGTCCCTGACCAGAGGAAAGTCCTTTGAATTTTCTCAAATTTCTCAGCAATATATCTAGGCATCTTGAAAATGGATAGAAAATAGACAGGGATACCTTGAGAAAAGAAAACAGGAGCTACAATTTACTAGCATGGCTAAGTAAGGAGCCTTTCCACCTAGCCAGTTTTCTTTGGATCCTTTCCATAATAGAATTCCAAAAATTAGGAGTGACTTCTTTGATAGTAAGGGGTAACCCAAGATAAACCGAAGGAAGAGAACCACTCAAACAACCCAGGACAACAGTCACCCGAGCTGGTAGGTTAAGAATGCTGTTAAAGAAGTAAATCATGCTTTTATTATAGTTAATGCATTTCCCAGAACAAGCAACATAGTTGTTGAGACAATTTTTCCATTTCCTAGCTTCAATCACCGAGGCTTTCCCAAAAAGAAAGGTATCATCCACAAATTGTTGGATCACAGTCGACTCTAAGGAAGAGGCAAACTTAATTCCCTTTATGGATCCTTCAGACAACATATTGGAGAAATTCTTGCTGAGGACATCTGCCACCATTATAAATAAATAGGGTGAAAGGGGGTCTCCCTATCTAATACCTCTCCCAACAGGAAAAAAACCAAAGGGATACCCATTTACTAGAACAAAGTACTTAACCGTAGTAACACATTCCATTATAAGATTGATCACAAATTGGTTAAACCAAAATTTAGCTAGGAATTTAGGGAAAAATTTCCAGATCACCTTATCATAGGCCTTAGAAATGTCTAATTTAAGGGCCATACCAACATAGTTGCATCTATCCATAGAGTGGAGTAATTCATGTGTGGTTATGGTAGCATAAAGGATATGATGACCAGGCACAAAACGTCTTTGAGTTGGGCTAATTATTTTATCAAGGAGAGCTTTGATGTGGTACACCAGAATTTTAGAGAGGATTTTATAAAAAGTATTGCACAGACTGATGGGGCAAAAATTGACCATAGATTGAGGGTCAAAAACCTTGGGAATTAAAGCTATGAAGGTGTCATTCAGTTACTTAAGAATCTTACCAGATTTGAAGAAATCACGAGCAGCTAGGGCAAGGTCTTCACCAACAATCTCCTAGAAGGTCTGGAAAAAGGCCAAAGGGAAACCATCAGGGCCCAGAGCTTTGAAGGCCCCCATGCTGAAAGTAGCCAACTTTACCTCCCCAGGAGTGACAATAACCTTTGATGAGAAAGGCATATTATATTAGCTAACCTTTAGCACATGTATACATCATATGATTTCATTCTACTAACTTCCAATCATTTTTTTTTGGAATTTTATAGCTGTATGGTCATTAGAAATTCTTGACTAGAATAACATTAATAAGATCTTACTACATAATCCCCTTCCAAATCCAACCAAGCCAAAATTGATTTTAGGTTAGTGAAATTTTATGAAAAACATGGTTCACATAGTGGCACATCAAACACTAAGTCCTCTCTTGAACTTAATGAATTATAGGAAGTCAAATTATGCCTTTAAAACTATTGGGACTGTGAAATAAAATAATACTAAAAGGTTTGTAAATCACTAACGGTGAACTAAATGGAGATATTAATATTTAAATTCTCAAGCTATGCTACGATATTCCTATTTCTAGAAAAATCTCATGTCTAAGGAATTATATTTCATGCCCAAACCATGAAAGTGATAATGATGATTTTTAAAATATTTGTGAATGTCAATTTAAATTATAGAATATAAGTTCAATTTTTTGGTTAGAAAATCAAACCCATTGAAATATATGAAAGTGTGTATACCCTTTCAAAAGGAAAACCCTAGCTCCCATTGCAAGCTAGAAGATTCCTAGAAATTAGTCAAATGATTGAGTAGAATCTATGAATTTCTAAGATTGAAAAACAAACTATTATATTCCAAAGATACCTTGTTACACATATATAATAGTTTTTTTTCAAATATAAATTTTGCATAATTGTCTATCTACAACCACATTTCTAAGAGTAGAATAGTTTTTTATCTAATTTAAATTTTGCATAATTGTCTAATATAAATTTATCATAATTGTCTATCTATAACCACATTCTATAGTCACTTTTTAAGAGTAGAATAAACCCTAAAAATGATATTTCTAAAGGAACATACTAGTTTACCACATAGACGAGGACATCACTCCAATCCCATTCAAAAAAAAAGAACCACCATAATTGAAAAAAGGAACTTTGATAGTTCTTGAATCTTAATCTTAACTTTGGAGGAGTATATTGTATATGATCAATGTATTTTGAAATCACTCCTAATAACAACATTCTTAATTTTATAGGTATATATGAATGATCTAAGAATTCTTCTATCTTATAATTGTTCTAGATGCAATGGTTTCATAGAGGTGGGGAAAATAGAACATGTTATATTTAATTACAATCCATGATATGGTCTTGCTATGATATGTTATATATTCAAAAATTTGATTATTTTTTTTTGGAAACAATTTTTTGAATAATACATTAAAATTTTTATACAAATCATGGATTAGATTATCCTGTTGAAATTAGTCATAAATATCCAACAAGGATTTGAGATTATAGAGTTCATATTTGATGCACACCAATTCCTTCTGTAGACACCTATTTTCAACCATAACCTAGTACCTTGTCACATCCTAGTCATAACCTATACTCATTTCATAGTACCCTTCCGAATTCCCCTTTCATTTACCCATAATTAAAAAAATAATTATCTCCATAAATACCCTTTTCCATTAAATAATTACTATATTCATTATCCATTTATCCATATTCAAACAATATCCATTACCTATTTTCAATAATTCATAAATATCTAGTCAAGATTCCCTTGTAACCTCCTTCATTATGCCACCTCTATTTTTATTCCATGCACACCTATTTAAATCCAAAATATATAAATAATTGGAGATAATTATCCTCACCCATTTGTAACCCCATGACTATTCTTAGCCTAAAATATTCCCCACTTTCTTTCATTCAATCTCAACCATCCATTGAGATTAAATCTCCACTATCGATGTTCCTCTCTCTAGCTCTATAAATCAACTCCTTGATTCGTCATTTCAAATATTTTTGAATGAATAATTTTAAAAGTGCATGCTACTGATTTGGGCAACCTACATTCCATCTAAGATAAAATCTATGGTTTCACGATGAAGGTTCAAGTATTTATTTTTCTTTACATTTCATTTTTGTTTTGGTTTCATTGTTGCCCTATACAAGGGTAGTCTTTCATTCAAGTTTGTTTGGGTTTGTTTATTTAGGTAACTTGTTTTCTTACAATTCAGATTGAGGGTCTACACCTTCAAGTATTTTTTTTGTTTGAACTAGTTTGGACTAGCAATTTCATTATTTAATTCTTCCAAGTGAGTATGGAAAAAATATTTATTATAATATTATTCACTACTATTGTATACTTTCATAAAAAAATTCTTTTGATCTTTTATTTAATGTACAATATTACTTTCAAGCAATTTTCAAATTTTCTTCTTGAACCCTTTTGCAATTTTTTTCTTTCTATTTTTATTCTTGTGATTAAATACATTTAAGTGTTCAATATAAATTTGGATACTCATATAAAGTATGTAATTTTATTTGATAAATAAACACTATCACACTTTTAATTTTTTTCACAACCATGAAGGTAATAAAAGATCTAAATTTTCATAATTTAAATGATCAATAACAATTTGGACACTCAAAGAGTATGTAATTTTTTTTATTGATAAACACTATCATTCTATTAATAATTGTCACAACCATCAAGAAAATATGATACCTAAATTTTCAAAACTAAAAAAATTATAAATATTATTTTTAAGACATAGGAAACAGTGGTACAACCTGTTACTTACACTCGTTTTTTTTCTCATTTCTTGATGTTGTTGTAGATTATAAGTATTATAAATCATGGTTTCTTCTCAACCATATGTGTCTTTATTATAGTTTGTACTTATTGTGTGAAATTATAACATGTTTGTTAATATTATTCTATAATTGTTTGTCAAGAGACTTTGGATTTTATTGATATCTTGATAATAAACACTTAAAATAATATTAAAATTTATGGCTACATCAAAAAACTTAAATTGATATTATTGATAACTTGCAAAATATCGTGGAAGATATTTTTTAATGGTTATACCTTTAGATAGAAAATTTATCTTTTGGACTAATTTTTCCTTTATAATCAAGATAACATGGGAACTTTTGAGTCTAAATCTTACCTTATTGTCTCTTACAACATGGAAGATGTAGGGATCATATTTCTTATTGCCACCCACTTATATTGTTTGATTTTCCTTCTTCTACTTTAAAGTATCCTTTAGTCAATTAACTTATCATGGTGGAAATAATTCCTCCCATAGGTATATTTGTTGATGCCTTCTCCATCAAATCTATTATGCTAAATGGATTAGAACTAATGTGTGCTATAGGTGTAGAGCCAATGAAATCTCTTTATAATTTTTTTAAGTAAATGAAGCATGAGTAGTAGCCTTTAAGGAAGGTACAAGAATTGGAGGTTAAATGGTGAGGTAGGGAGAACTTTATTAATAAGTACCAAACAACAATGTTTGGTATACTATGAAACAAAAGTGAGGGAACTAAATTTTCTATCGTAGGTACCTATTGTCATGTTTTCACATTATACAATGAAATTATAACTCCATTAGATCATCCCACATATTTAAGCATCCTTTCTTAGTGTGAGTAAAGTGGTTATGAAATAAATCATTAATGAACACACATTCATCCACCATGAAATTTATTGGGTCTCTTTTGGATGGGTCTGAGGCATCATGAGAAGGTACTACCATAATAGTGAGAGAGACTAGAGATTATAAAGATTGAATTCTTGGGGTATAATATAAGTTTCCGTACTATTCTACATGTGGCTAGGTGGTTCCTAACATTGCAATGGATGCACTATCAATATAAAGGAACATAAAAATCCTCTATTTGTGAGTTATCTAATAGAATAAAAATTATTCCCTTTGAGTGGCCATTATTTCTTATGGAGGGCCAATCATTCATGGATGAATAGAGTGAAATAATTGGAGGATATGGTTGCTAAAATGACTCATAACTTGATTGGTACCCTATATAGTTGTGTAATTGGTAGTCATGGGGTTGTTGAGCTTGATTTATTTTTTAAGGAATTAAATTGTTGAAGAGTCCTCTTTGTATCTGCCTCATAATTTTTTAAATTTCAAGAATCTATAGGTAGAGGGAGGGAGGAAGGTCTTGTTTAAAGAATGGGAACTAGAAAAAAAGAGGGGAATTGGGGTTGATCGGGGGAATGATAACAAATGTTTCTATAAATAAAGGATTCACATGCTAGGGAGTAATATTTTTCTAGAATCAAACTCTTCTATTCTCATGAAATAAATTCAAAAGATTTAGCAATATTGGATGCAATCAAAGCTTGAATCATCACCCCTAGATCATGGTTGATGACCCAAAGATAATAGAGGAAGGTCATTACTTATAGTGGCATAATCAATATGAAAGTCCTTTCCCATGTTTGATGTAATCATATATTAAAGTAAAATGGTACTTTCATCAAGGTGCACTTGATATTTTAAAATTTTCCTAGAAGTCTCCTCATTCTTTTAATCATTCATAACAATTTGAATAATTTTATTTTTAAAGAATTTTTAGATTTCTTGAGCTAAATGTATTAATAAGATCATGCAAGGCACACACATTTTCCAAATTGATGTGTTTGCTATAATTAGTGGATTCTTATACACTGAAAAAGTGGGATAGAACCTTGTGCTACAATAGGTAACTCATTCCAATTAGTGATGTAGAGATGTATACCAAAATTTGAAAGGAAAAAGGCTTCATTTCTCTAGACCATCATGATAGGCTATTAAAAAACCACAAGATGAAGAATTAGAGGAAGAAATTGCCTAGAATCTCTTCTCAAGGGATATATTTTCTTAGGATAAAGGCCACTTGATAAAATTTCTTAGGTTTGTGACCTTTCTATAATTATTCTCATAAATCATATGTGGTTTTCAAGATAACAACAAAAATCAAAGTCACTAAGTGAGTATTTCCTACTTCATAAAGAAAAATCCTTTCTAATCTTCATCAAGGTGTAATATATGAAATTTAACTCTGATAAAAGGAAGGATAGGTTCCTTTGATATTGAATTCCAATATATACACTCAAATTAATTTAACTAGCTAAAATACTTAAAGGGAAACAAATTGGTGCAAATATCCACTAATAGGAAAATAAATAAAATGTAACATCTATAAAAATAAAAGTATAGATGTTAAGGAACCTAGGGTCAAAATTTGAAGGTCTCTGCCTTGGACACTAGTGCATTGCTCAAATATCCTCACATCACAATGCCATCCTATACCAATCACATGAAAACCCACAAAATGAATGTCCTAAGTTCCAAAATCAACCTAGCCTACTAAGTTCCAAAATCAACCTAGCCTACACACACAAAATATATGAGAAAAGTGTTTGGGACTATTTGGGAGTTTTCCTCAGTCAAATGCCTAATTTGGTGTTTCCAGCTCCACACCAGCCAAGATAGATAGATAGAAGTAAATAAGTAATGTCTGTTCTCATTCCGAGCCCATCTAGAAGTAAGAACATTGATAAAAATGAAAGATAATGGATGCGATAATCCCCAAGACTCTTAGGGGCACAAGAGAATATAATGATATTACCTATAGGGCTTGAGTAAGCCAAAGAGAGACAAAGAGAACTAAAAGAATGTTGTAAAATATCTTGAGAGAGCATTGTAGCATAATTGCAACAAGAGATTTGTGTGGGATTGAGAGAGAGAGAGAGAGAGAGAGATACCAGAGAGTTGCCAAATGAAATATAAGACTCAAAATGTAAAGCGGAGAGAAGAGGAAGATGTTGATGAGTGGTTACAAATAAGTTTGAGTTGTTTCTATTGACCTTGGAAGGTGACAAGTGGAAAAAATCTCTAAATAGTCAAGTTTTAATAAAAAATTATCAAGGGACACTAGCGCTACATGCGAACATCTGCGTTAGGCACTAGTAACTAGATAATTTATTCTAAAAAATAATAAGAGACAAGAAGAATATAAGGGAAACATAAAGGTGACATCAAAAGGTGGTTCTAAAAAAGAAGGATTGAGCACTCTAAGAGGGAAAAAGGCTAATGCAAGGGCTGAAATGATCCTACAAAAGCATTAGGGGGAATGGACACTAAAGTCCCACATAAAACATAGTGTGGACACTAGATTTTTTCCTCCACTTTAGCATGCTTATGAACCTACGTGATTATGAATGTTAAAGTAAAAGGGAAAGACGCTAGAAATAAATAAAATCATGACACCAACATGATATTGTAGAGGATGATGAAAACTCTTCAAGTAGAGGAACCATGTCCCCAAATTGAGAACCTACAAAAAATACATTAGACAATTTTTTTGCACAATACAAAAAAATGTACAAAACATAGGTTTAGAACATCATAAACATAAAAATATATATAAAAATATAGATAACACATACAACACAAAAGAGAAAAGTACACAATAAAGAAAGAAAAACTAAAAATCTGAGTCAACAAAGAAAAAGAGAGCTCGATGTCAGAGGTTGTCTAGATACTATACATCATGCCAAAAATCCAACAAAAACAAAACACAAAATAATTCTTAAACAAAGAAAATAATTTTATAATTGATTGATTCAAGGAGGGAATTAATACAAGAGATAGGAAAGCAATCAATATAGAAGAGAGTACATGAATCTGACACTAGCCTACTTTGTTGCTAGGGGTCATGTTTAAATGATAATGTTATAAATGGACTATGATCTTGCAATTTGTGTTTTGTAGGAAATCATTGATTTAATAGATAAATTGGATAAAGCACACATTCTAGCAAGTTGAATTATGCTAGGTGGCTTATCAATTTAAAAGATAAATTGGATAAAGCACACAATCTAGCAAGATGTATTATTCTAGGCGGCTCATCGATTTAAAAGATAAATAATGCCTCAGGGGGCTAAATAGATAAGTACCACAAAGGAAAAGATAGATAAGGTGCATGTAATAATTCACAAATGAGAAACATATATGACCCCCTTAAAATATTAACATGTGTAGTATGTTGATATATTAAGAAAAGAAAAGGGGAAGAAAAAATATAGGGAATCCTTAGGAAGGATACACACCTCCAAAATAGTTTGTCCTTTCCGCCATAATATAGGTGAGGACAACCATGACAAATATTATGATGTTGTTGCCATGAAAAAGAGTATGGTTGCATGTGATATTGTAAAACCATGAATGACAATGAGAAAACAAAGAAAGATACTGTGCGGACCCTTCTCCTAGTACCTGCAAAACAACATGAGTAAACGAGTTAAACAAGGATTTGCAAGCCAAAACAAAAATTCCCCATGAAATCCATTTACAAACTCAAATTAGGAAGAAAATATTGAAGAACACAATGCAAATGACAAAAACAAGATAAAATCCTAATTAGATATGCAAACTCATGATCCCATGGGGGAATTGGTGCCAATCTGATGCGAAAATTGGTCCTTTCCCAATTCCTAAGATTGCAAGCTTCAAATGTTGAAGAGATTAATCCACTTTCGTTGATGAAGAATGAAGACTCCAAGCCAAAATCTGCAAAAACCTAGCTAAGAACTCAATGATGATGGATGAAAATGGCTAATGATTTGAGCATGGTAACTTTACTTGGATTGTGGATGATGAAATGAGGAGAGGAGCTCTTCATTTATAAGATTTCAAGATGGATGAATGCCCAAATTTGAGCAATGTGGGACTAACATTCATCCAATTATATGATGCCACTTGTCAAGCTATGAATGGATGATGGATGTGCAAGATTTGGAGTTTGTGCCAATAAATGCCAATATTTGAAATTCAAATTTGTTGAAATGACATGCAAGAGGGAAGGGAAAATGCAATAAATGCCACTTGGCTCAAGGCAAAGGACATGTAAGAGATTTTTGCCTTGTTGGATGTACATGTTGACTTAGAATTTTTGAATTCAAATTGAGAGAATATTCAAAGATGCCGTGAGGAAAATAGAGATTTAATAAATGAATTAAATCTATTTTCATGTGTAACTTGCATTATCTAGAGGATGTGACATGAGATGAGGTTAAATTAATCAAGGGTTAATTAATTTACACAGATATATTATTTATTTATTTGACTTAGATTTATTAAATCAAAATAATAAGAGAACATATAAGAGCCACCAATAAAGGTTAGGATTATTTTAATTAAAGGGATGGTGTTGCATTAAATCAACTAAGGTTTTAATTTATTTAATTTAATGGATAGACTTTAGAGATTTAATCAAATAAATTGATTATTTAATTAAATAGGGATAATTAGATCAGATAGATTGATTTAATTAACAAGAGAGATGACTTGATTTAGATAAAGTGATTTATTTAATCAAGAGAGGATTATTGATGATTTTAATTAGATAAGGGAATTTGATTAAATGGTTAGACCGAGGGATGATTTAGGAAGAAACGATGTTAGTAAGTCAGGATCAAATGCACGATGTCAATCAGTATATTTTACGTGTCTACATTTTGCCCCTCTTTGAAGCAATGCACTCGTTGCATTGGTTCAAAGAATAAACGATCTCGATCAAAGCCAAAATTTTTGATATTTTAAAACTTGCCCCATTGCTGCATGGCGAGAGAAACGTGCCATTATAATGCCCCCTCGAGAGATCAGATGGAAAATTTTAATTTTTCGGGTGATCTTGCGAAAAAGGGTGACCAAGTACCCGACAAGTTCGAAAGGGGTCCGGGAGGCTAAAAACGTGTCTAAACGCAATAAAACAATGAAAGACAAGCCTCAAACAGACAAAATAGGTTCGAGGGTCCAAAACCCTAGCAGGACAGCCATTTAGGGTTAAAAAACCCTAATTTTTAGGCTTAAAAGGGGCCCGAGGGGTCACTTTCAAGTCATTTTCACACACCTCCGCTAGCAAACTTGAGATTCGAGCTCAGACCCTCCGATGATATGGCGCAACGATAGCTTCCTCTACACATTTCAGACCGAGTTCGGACCTACCAGCGACCACCTGGCATCGGGGCACCGGTATGTGATCCTTATCGAAGCTTAATTTTTTCATTTAATGCATTAATTAGCCCTTTAAAGATGAGCTTGCCTCCAGTGGCGCTATTATAGCGCCGCTCAACATTTGAATTGCATTGCTAATTTCCTTTTTGCGCTGCAGTGGTGTTATTTAGGGCTGCAGCGGTGTAGTTAGGAGTTTAAAAACTCCGCCGCTGGGCTCGAGCTTGGCGGGCCGGTTTGGGGAAAGTGCGTCACGGCGGCGCCCTTTTCATGAAAATTGCGACGCTGATATTCCTACCACGGAGGCAGTTGACAGTTTTCGGTAGTTGGTAGCCCAACCATGGGCTTATGATCAGGGCTTGGTAGATCCGGGCACCACATAGGCCTAGAGAGATTGGTTCAGACCTCCCCTCCGGTTGACCATTCCAGGTGAGGATCCAAATATGCATAGGGTCAGAGGCAGGGGGAGAGGATGGGGACGAGGGTGAGGACCGAGGGTCGAGATTTGACAGGATCCATTAGAGGTGCCCCTAGTCCCACTAGGTCACGGGGATGTCCACATGCAGGATCATTAGCAGGATCCGCTAGTCCCACCACCACGATCCGAGGGTGAGGATCAGGTTCACGTGCAGCCACGGGTACAGCTAGCAGGGTAGGTAGATGCACGGGATGCCTTGATTTTACAGTTGCAGGCCTAGGTTTAGGCAGTGACAGCAGAGAGAGACTAGGCGATGGCTGAGAGAGAGCAGCTTAGAGCAGAGAGGGATCAAGCTGTGCAGTAGAGACAGGCTGCAGAGCTACAGGCAGCCACCGAGCTAGGCCATAGGCAACAGATTGAGAGTATGACAGCCTCCTCGTCTCAAGGTACATTGCCGATGCGATCTTATAGGGATGCTATCCGAGAGATAGAGTACTACTGTCGGGCCTACCATGACACTATACCTAGAATAGATTGGATCCCAGAGTACTCATAGCGAGTCATCCAGAGACCACCAGAGGGTCACGGTGACAGGGGTGAGGGCAACATTCATGGAGATCGAGCGTGATCTAGATGATACACACTTTTTGTACCTTATGGGCTCGTTTTTGATAGCTCGATGGGCGTTTTGTACTGATTGACATATATGTACAGTGATCCGATTTTATTCTTTGTACTATGACAGTGATATGATGATATGATATATATGAGCCGATTTTGATGCGATGTACTGTGTACCTTTATCTATGCATGTATGATTTATTTCTATATGCTTTGCAGTGATGTTTTATGGATGCATTTATTTCTAATGGTGTTTATGCAATGATTATGACTAACAAATGTATATTATGCTGACCTATGATATGATGTGCAATGATGTTATCTATATGATGGTTTATTTTATGCCAATGTGATATGTGAAATGATTTGATTTATGGTATATGCAATGATGTGTAGAAAATGCTTATATATGAGATGATTTATGGATGGATGTGATATGATGCGATGGTCGTGATATGATGCAAATGAAATGGTGTTAATGCATAATGAAATTGAGATGCTTAGAATAACAAATGTTATTATCCTAAATGATGATGTATGTGATGCAAAGTGATATGCTGATGCATAATGTAAATGTAATGTGATGATATGATGTCATTTATGTTATGCAAGTATGTATGCCTAATGAATTAAATGCTTATATACCTATTGCTTATGATTATGCAAAAGTGATTATGGAATGCTTTTGTAGATGCTATGTGATGATTTAGATGGTAATATGAAATGAAATGCAAATGAATGTTTACGCAAATGATTGATATAATGCCATGAGATGCAATGTAATGAGTGAAATGCAAAGATATGGATGCACCTATTGAAGAATGTTTATGATAACCTGTTTATATGATGATAAAATGCAATGCATGTGTTTCCTATATGATATGTTTATGCAATGCATTAATGATTCCTATATGATATGCTTATGCAAAATGATTTCTATATGATATGCTTATGCAATATGCTAATGATTTGTGGATGCAGGATCGATGATGATGATGGTGGTGATGATCAACTATCATAGTACCTTGTTAGTGCGGTTAGTAAGAAAAGAAGAAGTCATTTCAACAAGACACAAGATGACACAAATGCAAATGATGATGATGATGATGATGATGATGATGATGATGATGATGATGATGATGATGATTACTTGCCGCGGAATCGGGATTTTCAAAGGGCTATATTTTCTTATGTTTGATAACACATGTGGTACGATGCATCGAGGTATAGAAAACTAGGATGGCGTTGTACCCAGTGTGATGGACTTTGACTCGACAATCAGATAGGAGTGTTCTTGTTCACACTTGACATACGGAAACCTTGCTAGGATGTATTTTAGAAATTTTAGACACCTCGGACCAAAACACGGAAAGGTAAACCTATCCCTGTAATAGTCAACAAGTTGCCCTAGACCTCTTCCATACATACCTAACAAAGCAAGTATTCACCGAGGTTATATTGCAAGAACGCCCAACAAGCACAACAGTCAAAAGATAATGATCTTTGCCCCATTCCTATTTCTCTAAATCCGTTGTTTTGGGATATCATCGAGACGTCCTTGGAATGAGCACAAAATAAGATAAGTCAAAAGATAAAGACCAAGTAAACAAACAAACTGATGCTCTTCAATACTGCTAATGGAAAGAGGATGTGTTTTCTAAGGATCATAACCGAAACTTATTGCCAAAAGATAATGCCCATTGTAGGAAGGATTCATCCTAGGACATGTTAGTGGATGGCGGCACGTCATTTTGTTTATAAGGGATGACTGATATAGGACCAATTCAGATGATGTGTTACCGATACGAAGAGATGACCAATTTGCTTACGCACTGACTTAGACTTAAGACTTGACGTTTAGAGTTCTACTTTTAATTTGCTAGACTTGCTTTTGACTATTTCACCAAAGGTTGATAATGACGATCAATTTATTATGAGTGGTGTTATTGCGGGTGCAAGCGAGATGAGATAGATGGATTTTTTCAAATATTTGGATGTTTTTGATGTTTTTGTAATGTTCTGAGGTTGTTTTTGGTATTTTTTCAAGATTTTCAAATGTTTTGATTTTCAATTTTTTCAATGTTTTTGGGATTTTCTGGGATTTTGACCAAGAGAATAACCTAAAGACCTATCCTAGGGGTCTCGAGGGCTGGTCAACAGACTAGCCTTGCCTATGTTATACACGCAGAGACCACGTAGTTCGACTGACGACTTGACCGATTTACAGATGACGATATACATGATGAGATGTCAACTTATTATGACGGACTCCTATAGGACTGACTTAGATGTCTCGGGGGATGATCAAACATCAACCTTGCCTACGTTCAAGCTCAAAGACAACGTAGTTCGACAAGATGGCCTTGTTTTTGGATTCTTCTGACTTTTTGACATGTTTTTGGATTTTGATATGTTTTGAATGTTTTTGGATTTTCTGATTTTTTGATGTTTTTGGATTTTTTGATTTGAGGATTTTAAGATCATACACGAATCCGATCTGATAACGAATCCGATCTGATAAGAACATGCCCCCAGCATGATACGATAAACTACTCTGATAAAGGCAGGACAAACTGACCTTGAGGATGGGCCGAGTAGTACTAGGAGGGATCATGATACGAAGACAAGACCAAGCTATGGTGCGGATGCGAGTGGATGGAGATATGGATGCGATGAGTAATGGAAGTGAAATGGATGGATGATACAGATCAAGCTATAAAAGATCCTAGTGGATGGAAAGTGCTTATTTACGCAAGGCGCCTGTTTGCCAGGTTTTCACTGAGGTATTTTCCCAAAATGCCACCAAAGTGGTTTTCACTAGAGGATGATTTTTTTTGACCCTTTTTCTGATTTTTTTTGGATTTTTGCTTTTTGCTTTTTTTTGTCACCAAGGCGCTTTGTTGCCGGTTTTCACCTAAGTAACCATTTTTTTAGGACTTTTTTTAATTTTTGGTTCTATACCTGGAAAGAATTAGGCATAAAACTTTTTGAGATGGGAGCTATTCATTGGCTCTTGCAGAGGTTCCCCTTCGGGTGTTGATAGCTGATATGCCCCTGACTTATAACTTGCTATGATGAAAAAAGGTCCTAACCAATTAGGTTTGAACTTGCCTTTGCTACTGGGATTCGAGACATTCTTCTGATTTTCTTTTAAGACCAGTTCTCCGACTTGGAAAGTCCTGCTTATGATTTTCTTGTTGTAGCTCCGTTTGAGTCGATTTTGATAGACTTGCAAGTGATTTAAAGCATCTATGTGTCTCTCATCTAGTAGCTCCAGCTTGTTTAATCTTGACACCTGGTAGTCCTCATCAGTGATGAGGTTTTGCAATGATATTATGAGGGATGGGAGCTCGATCTCAATGGGGAGTACGACTTCTGATCCGTAGACCAAGGAGAATGGGGTGGCGCCAATGGGTGTGTGGATGCTGGTTCGATAAGCCCAAAGGGTGGGATTAAGTTGCAAGTTCCAGTCACGACCTGCGTCATTGACTATTTTCTTAAGGATTTTGAGGATGGTTTTGTTCATGGCTTCTGCTTGGCCATTACCTTGGGGATAGAATGGGGTGGAGAAGCGATGCTGGATTTTGAATTTCTCGCACAAGTCGCGAACCTCTTGGTTCTTGAATGGTGTCCCATTATTTGAGATAATGGCTTGTGGGACACCATAACGACATATGAGATAGTTTAGGATAAATTTTGAGATTTGCTTCCCAGTGACATACGTCATGGGTATGGCTTCCACCCACTTTGTGAAGTACTCAGTTGCAATTATGATGAACTTATGGCCATTGGATGAGGTGGGTGTGATTTTCCCAATGAGATCGAGTCCCCACTACGGAAAGGGCCATGGTGTGATAATGGGGTGAAGCTCTTGAGTTGGAGCATGGATGAGGTCCCCATGCTGTTGACATTGTAAACATCTTTTAGCATGATCATGCGCTTCTCTTTCTATTGTGGGCCAATAATACCCCATCCTCAGCAGTTTCTTGGTGATGGACATTCCACTTGAGTGTGAGCCACATATACCATTATGAACCTCGGTTAGAGCGGTTAATGCCTCCTCAACATTTAGGAAGTGTAGAAAGGTACCTTCTATGATTCTACGGTATAAGGTATCACCTAGGATGACAAAAATGGATTCCTTTTTGATAAAGGTTCATTTTAGGTTTGATGGGAGGTCAGCGGGTATGAATCCTCTGCGAAGATATGTGTAGATGTCATGGTACCAAGGATCGCCAGGACCAACGATTTCACACATATTCTGATTCCGGTACCTCAAATGTGGGAATGAGAAGCTGCTCAATCAGAAATTCATATTTCGGCATGTTATGAGGGATGTCTAATAGGGATCCAATTGTAGCCATGGCGTTTGCTGCTCTGTTGTTGGTTCTTAGAATCTGCTCAAATGTTATGTCAATGAAGGATTCCTTTAGAGTCTCCACCAATTTCTTGTATGGAGTGAGCTTATCATCCTTAGTTTGATATTCATTATTGACCTAATTTATGATTAACTGAGAGTCCCCATACACCTTGAGAGCTATGATATTCCATTGCACTACGATCCTGAGGCCTATAGTCAAAGCCTCGTATTCTGCTATGTTGGTGCAAGGAAATGTCAATTTGTATGACTTCGGTATGCAATCCCCTTGTGGGGTGATGAAGAAGACACCAGCTTCTGATCCATGTTGTGTGTATGAACCATCGAAGTATAGTTTCCAATGGTCAGTTATATTGAGGTTAAAGATGGATTCATCTGGGAATTCTGAGACAAGAGGGTTCTTAGAATAAATGGGTGCTTCTGCTAGGTTATATGCAATAACTTTTCCTTTAATGGATTTTCTCTCCACATACTTGATGTCATACTCTGATAATATCATTACCCATTTTTCCATTCTGCCTGTGAGCATTGCCTTTGATAGTAGATACTTGAGGGGATCAATTTTCGCAATAAGCTTTATCTTGTGTGCCAACATGTAATGTCTGAATTTTTGGGATGCAAACACTACTACGAGGCAAGCTTTCTGGATGAATGAGTAATTTAGCTCATGACCGACCATTGTCCTGCTGATGTAGTAGATGGCCCTTTCCATTCCGTTTTCATCATGCTGAGCTAGGAGAGCTCCAAGGGCTGCTACTACTACTGACACATATAAGATTAATGGATTTCTTGGGATGGGTGGCATTAAAACTGGTGGTGTCTGTAGATATTCCTTGATTTTGTTAAATGGCTCTTCACATTTTGTATCCCATTTGTATGCTACCCCCTCTTGGAGTAGGTGAGAGTATGGGTTCTTCTTGTCTGCCAGTTGTGCTATGAACCATTAGATGGATTGAAGTTGGCCTTGGAGGCCTCTCAATTGTTTTAATGTCTTTGGTGCTTCCATCTCGAGGATTGTTTTCAATTTTTCTGGATCTACCTCGATACCCCTCATGGAGACTATGTATCCTAGCAGTTTACCTGATTGTACGCCGAAGACGCACTTCTTGGGATTTAGTCTGACTTTGTATTCCTCTAGTCTGTCAAAGATAGCACTTAGGGTTGCTATATGATCTTGTCTTTTCCTTGACTTAGCTAGAATGTCGTCGACATAGTCTTCAACTATTTTATGAATCATGTCATGGAATATTAATGTCACAACCCTTTGATAGGTTGCTCCTACGTTCTTTAGGCCGAATGACATCATGTTCCAGAAGTAGGTCCCCCATGGACAAGTGAAAGCTGTCTTATGTTGATCTTCTTTTTCTATCATGATCTGGTTGTATCCTGAAAATCTGTCCATTAGTGATAGCATCTCATGCCCTGCTGTCATGTCTACTATCATGTCGATGTTGGGAAGTGGGAAATCATCCTTGGGACATGCTTTGTTCAAATCTTTGAAGTCCGTGTAGATTCTAATGGCTCCGTCAGGTTTTGAAACAGGTACCAAGTTTGATACCCATTCTGGATAATCAATTGGTCGGATAAATCTTGCATCCAACAACTTTTTGAGTTCCATTTTGACCAATAAGGCTATTTGAGGATGCATTTTTTGAAGCTTTTGTTTGACCGGCTTTGCTTCTAGATATACTGCTAAATAATGAACCACAGTCTTTGGATCAAGTCCTGGCATGTCAGCATAACTCCATGCGAAGTTTATTTATCTTTCCTTTAGGAATGCTGCTAGGAGTTCTTGCTCTTCTAATAATAGTGATTCCGCATAGAATGTGATATGCAGGGTCTCCTTTGTTCCTAGGTTGACTGGATTGCATTTTTCGGCAGAGGCTGCTGACTTGTCCTGATGAATAGCTCTTAGAGGAAGATTGAATCCTTCATCCTCGGGCACCTCATAGAGGTTTTCACCATTGGATACATCCTTTCTTTTTACTATTTTCTTATCAGAGAGTGCCACAGTGTGGTTTTCACTCAAGGACTTGGATATGATTCTTAGTTTCTCACTTTTGCGACTGAAGGATTCAATCGTTTCCCCGTAATAGGAATTGTGTCCAACCCCATTATAAACCTTGTCTTGTGATCTCCATTTGGAATGTTATCCCTCAATCCCATGAATTCTGAGAGCGCCTCATCATTTTTGAATGTATCAGGAATCGGTGGTCCTTGTTGGTCATAGTCGATCAGTTGGGGGTACACTAAACGGATCTCATGATTTGGATGGTCTGTTTCAAAGGAGAGGGTGCTAATCATACATAGGGTGGTGTCCTCAAATAACCTCGGTAGATTGGATATGGTATCCTCATCATCACTACTAATATAGGGCTCAGTTATAAAATTATGTGTGTCTCTACCTGTGACTATTGGTGAATGTACTTGTACTAGTACTGGCTAAGGAGAAATATTAACCATTCTAACCAGAGGACCTCGGCCACGTATGGTTATACTCGGAGGGGTACGTCCAAGACCAAGATTTGTTATGGGTCGCGTCTCTAGCATGATAGGTATTATGAGCCCATTGTCATTTTGTCCCAGTCTTTGGTTTCTGTCATAGCCCATTGTGAGCATCATTTGTAGGCCCTTGCTTCTTTCGTCCATCGGTAAATTAGCTGCCGGTCTTTCGTCTTGATACAACATGTGAGATGGATTTGCTTCAATAACCTCATGGCCTAAGTCTCCCCATCTTGTGAATTCGGGATAGTTTTGAGGATAGGTTTGTGATGTGGAAGCTTGGTTTTCTTGTGGGTGTCCTCGTGATCTAGGAGATTGTGGTAACTCTCCTATCACAAAAGCATTGTTAGGGAGCTTGTAGCTTCCACAACCGTCCTCCTAGATGATGAGCTTGATATCGAAGATGGTGGGGATGGTGGGAATGGCGGGTGTCTCTGTTGCAGAAGTGGACGCGAGAGTGGTGAGGTTGATATATGGTGTGGATGGGCCTTCATCATTCTTTGGCACTTGGGGGATTTTGTAATACTTTGCCTCAAGATTTTTGCAATATGAAAATGGTTCGGGATCTCCATGGATAGTAACCTCTTGTCCATTATGTGTAAATTTCACACATTGGTGGAAGGTTGATGCTATGGCTTTCATCGCATGGATCCATGGGCGTCCCAGGAGGATATTATATGGCAAGTCGAGGTCCAAGACTTGACAGGTGGTTTCCATGTGATGGTAGGACCTACTTGAATAGGGAGTTTAATTGTGCCTTGAGACACTCTTTCTTGGTCGTCATATGCTCTTATTGTGATGCCCTTACCTTTGTCGATGGAATCTTCTGTTATTTTCAACTGCTTGATGAGGCTGAGAGAACAGATGTTCAAACTTGCACCTCCATCCACCAGGACCCTTTTGATTTTGCTCTTGTTTACAATGGATTCCAAGTGAAGTGCACGGTTATGAGATGGTTGGGTGGGGAAATCTTGGTCAGAGAATGTAACGAGATTAGGTGTTATGATATTTCTGACCATAGCTTGGAATTGGTCCGCATCGAGATCTGCGGGGACAGTGGATGTGGCTAATGCTTCCTCGAGAATATTTTTATGCATTGATGAGATTTTTAACAACTCCATGATGGAGATGTGTCCTGGCATTCTCTTGAGTTGTTCTACAACATTGTATCTATGCGGAACGGCTCTAGATGAAGGGATTCTATTAGGTTGGGATGATCTTGCAATGGTTACTTTACCGCCTCTTGTGGTGACTCCACAATCTTCGGCATGGGCGCCCTTGATGGTGATGACCATGCAATCTTCATTTAGGGAGGAAACGACCATTTCGTACGCATGATTTACATTGCCCTTTCCTTTATCATTTTTATTCCCTTTGTTGCCATGATTTGACATCGGATTCATGTAGATTTTAAGATCCTGATTTCCGGTAGGTTGTTCCACATTTATGATTTTCTTGTCAATGAGATCTTGGATGAAATTTTTGAGTCTCATGCAATTGTTTGTGGTATGACCTTTGATTTTATGAAATTCAAAAAGTTGATTTTCATTATACCAAGGGGGTTTGACGTCAGGTTCTTGGTAGTTTTCAAATGTAGGAGGCTTGATGAGTTTTTCATTGATCAACTTTTTCATTATGTCCTCCAGTGGTTCCCCCAAAATAGCGTATTTTCATTTAGGATAGCTTTTGCGTTGGGGTGGTCCTCTTTGATCATTGAGGTTATTGATGGTTGGATTGTTGTTGGGTTGGTATGTTGTGTGATGAGTGTTTTGGCGTGGACCACTAATGACCACCTTGGCATCTACAACACCATCATTAGTAATGTTCTTGTTCCTTGCCCATGTGTGAGGTTTATCGTTGTAATTGGATGATGGGCGATTGTTTTGTTGTTCATGATATGATGTTGATTCCGCGGGTTGAGTCATAAGGGCTCTTTCGATGCTGAGCGCCTTGGATATCAATTGCTCATATGTGGTGATGCCCTGAACCTTGAGATGAAATGCCAAGCAGATTTCAAGGTTGGCTATGATGGTACCGACTTGTTGTTCTTCTGGCATGGTCCACTTGCTCCGATTGGCCTTGGATCACCATCGTTGAAGGAATGAAGCAAAAGATTCATTCTTTCCTTGTTTTAGAGCGTATAGTTCTTCAAGACTAACATCCATTGCAATGTTACATGCATAGTTCTTAATGAATGCGTCCCTGATTTCTTGGAATGTTCTAATGCCTGAAGGTAAGCGAGAGAACCATTCTATAGCAGGGCCTGCCAAGCTCCTAGGAAATAGCCGCATCAGATAAGTATCATCATATGTGACCTCCATGCAATGAACCTGGAATTCCATGATGTGATCTTTAGGGTTTCCCATCCCTCGATATTTTTCAAATTTTGGGATTTCAAATCCCTTGGGGAATGGTTTCATCTCTAAGCTCCTATCAAATGGATAGGGACACAAGTTGTTTGGTGTTTTGGTTGTTCACCCTGATTGAAGGTCTAGCACTTGTTGCCAGAGCAACCTGAGTTGTGTCATCACATCACTTTGCCGATCAGGGGGTGGGATGAAGGTGTTTTGGGGTGTATGAATCATGGGTTGGATGGGTGGATTGGTTGGTGCGTTGTTCAATGGTATCTGTATGTTTTGGCAGGTGAAGCAAGCTTCTACTTGCTTTTGTATGAAAAACACTTGTTGTTGATCTTGTTGTTGTGCTAGGATTTGTGCTTGTTGTTGCGCTTGTTGCTGTTCCAACAATGCTTGTTGTTGTGATTGCCGTTGTTCCCACAATGCTTGTTGTTGGGCTACCAATTCTGCTGCTTCTTGCTGCTCTTGGTATTGCTTTAGTGCTTGCTGATATGCTTGCACTTGCACTGCTTGTGCAAGAAGTTGTGCTTGTGCTTGTGCTTGCTGTGCTTGATATTGAGCTTGCGCTTGTGCTGCTTGTGCTTGTGCAGCTTGGTGCTGCAATAAAAGTTGTGCTTGAGTGGCCCTGTGTGCTTGCAATGCTTGTGCAGCTCGGGTGGCTTGTTGTTGTTGTTGTTGCAATAAAGCTTGGGCTTGTTGCGCTTGTTGTGCTTGTAGTACGGCTTGTGCAGCTTGGGCAACTTGTGCGGCTTAAGCGGCTTGTTGCACGGATTTTTGTTTTTGAACTTGTTGGTATCCTCTTTGAAAAGTAGCTTGCAATGCTGCGTTGTATTGGCTTGATGTGGTGAAAGTTGGTGGAGGTGGAGGTGGTGGTGGATTTGGAATGGTGGTAGATGATGATGTTGTGTTGATGTTTTGGGTGTTGGATAGTGGTATTGATGTGATGGTTGGTCCTTGAGAGACCATGCTTTGTGATGTTATGGGTGTGTTTGATGATGTTGCCATTGCTTGTGTATTTATCATTTGTTGTTGCGATATCAACGATAAATTTTGTGTGTTTGAGGAAATGCTTTGATTGATGGTTGGGATGTAAGTTTGATTGATACTTGGTAGGGGAGGAAGCCCTCAACCAACGAGTGGTGCGGGTGATAATGGCAATAGCGGAAGAGGTGGAAAGGTGAGGGGTGCGAGTCCTTGTGAAAATGTTGTGGTGTCGAAGATGCCCCCTGTTCTGAACATATCTCCCTCTTCTTGTGAATTTGTGAGAAGAGGTGTTTGAGGTGTTGCGTGAAAAAATGATGATGATGGATCGTGATGGAATGTGAGAGGAACATTTTTGTGTAATGGGTTTTGGGGTATATTTTGTTCCAATGTGGTGTTTGCGTCTAAGTTTTGAATATTAACAAGGGGATGTGATTGAAGAGCATTAAGAAATGTATTTCCCTTATTGACATTGGGTTGGGTTGGAGCAAACGATGTTGTGATTTGTGGAATGTTTTGCGTGATGTTTTGGGATGGGGGTGTAGATGAAATGGGGATGGTGGATGAGATAGGTGGAAAGGATGTCTCTACTATGGTACTTACGTCAAAATCCGAAGGCAACTTGGCCCCTTGTTTTGCTAGTTCAAGCATGTATAATGAAGGGTTGAGTCTCATCATGATGTTGATGATTTTATGATTCTCCAGATTTTGAAGCATTTCAGTCATTTCTTCGTGAGACATTCCAAAGGTAAGGTCCTCTCCTTGATTTTCTTCTTGTGGATTTTGCGATGATGAGAGGGTCAACGGATTACTTGATTCAGCTGGATTCATTTCTACGTTTGTTTGGCTAAGATCTCTTGAAGTGAGTGTTTCTTTGTTGGCTTCCATACTCTTCTTGTATTGAGATCTCGTTTGAACCATAAAACAAGGATCAAGAATATAGGAGATGAATCTCTTGATTCTTTGGATTTGATCTCTATTTTATGTCCCAAAGTAGAAGGTTTTAGGATGCCTTGAGGATCAAAGGTGATGATGTGATGATGATGCTTGGGGATGGATGATACAAATGTTTTTGGCTTTTGATAAATCTTGAATGAGATACTAGGCTTTTAGGACTTGCTGATTTTGATCTTTGATTCTGTTTTGGGATTTTGGGATTTTGTCCTTGATTTTGATTTTGATTTTGAACCAAAAGACCCTAAGATGTTGGATGATGATCTAAGGGATAGATTTGTTCAAAGGATGATAATTTGAATATGTGTGAGGAGAAGGATGCATCTACCCACACCTATTCAAACAAATGATTGTTTCACTAAGCATATGAAGAAGGATTCATCTACATACACTAAGCTAGACAAGATGATTTTGGTAATTTTGACTAAGTATATGCAAAAGGATGCATCTACACATGCCTATCCAAAGGTGTTTTTGCTAATGTTTTCAAGGATTTTGTCTCAATGGTATTGATGATTTTGATTTTTCCACAAAGCCTAGTATCAAGAATGATTTCGAGATATTCCAAAAGGTGATGATGAGATGGAATTTGTTTTGATGTTTTGGAGGGTGAATGAAAAAGAGATTTTGATATGTTTTGATCCTAAGATGAACCTAAAAAGGCACACTTTGTTTTCTTAGACCTAGGTATTGAAGAGCATGCAAATGCTTCCTAATGACCTTTGTAACCAAGAAATAATTTCATTTGAACATTCATTTTTCGGATTTCCAACCAATGATTTGTTTTTCTTTTGGGATGGTGGGTCTTCAACACATATGAAAGTTAATTTTTCTTATCTTTGCTTAATGTCTTTATTTTACCAAAAACACTTTCTTCAATTAGGTTTTCAAACTAAGATGTCCAATGTCTTAATTTCTTCAAACCCCACAAGATATGTTATGTGGGAATTTAATGAACTTAAGGCAAGGGTTTTCCTATTGTTTACTTAAGGAGAAAAATTGAGATATAATCCAATGTTTAGAAACCTCTAAGGATGTGAATCCCAAGGGAAAGCAATAACATATGGATTGAGTCAATTGTATTTGTCTTCAAAAGGGTTTGAAATTTGGATGATGTTAAGTGTTTGTTTTGAGATGTTTTCGATCAAGCAATGCATTTTGTAACCCAATAAGTACAATCCTATGGATGTGTAAGACAATATTTGTTGGATTCCCACTTGGACAAGTCTAGCTACGCTTATCTCTAGCTGAATGGTTAGATGCTTGACCCCACCCCTCCATGACACTCCTTATGGGGCAGCCAAGCATCAACACCCATGAAACTCCCATGGCATGTTTTCCATTTCTACTAGAAGACCGTAAAAGTGTGGGGTGGCTTGAGAATGACCGTTCTTGCACCAACAAATAGATAAAAGGATTTTGGAAAATTCTAGCACATGGGTTTTAGTAAGGACTTTCCATTCTTGGAGATTGACCCATATGGCAAGAGTCCCCTTTCGGATCCATCTTGTTGGAATCAACTGCGTGATATTGGCGTTTCTTCCAATATCCACATTTATATCCTGGTTGGAAATAATCTTGGCTTTAGAGTGTTACCGGTTGAGTCGTTCCCTTGGGTGAGTACTTTTCCCCCAAGGCAGGCCCTCTAGGATAAACAAAAGCGAATGAACATTATTCATAACTCGATCAATCCTTGTTGGCTACAAGGAGAGAGAATATATGCAACAAAGCCCCCACTCACACTCACACAAGATTTTGTTCAATTTTAAGCCCAAATCGAAGTGTGGAGGTGATTGCTTTATCTTAACCCAAAGTAATGAAAAAAGGCCTTTTGATTCTCAAGATCGCTATAAAGCGCGAGAGAAGCGCATACATCCTTTTTCAATGGCTTTAGTCTAAGTGAGCCATCACAAAAACAAAGCTACACTTGTTCTTTTTAAATCCTCAAAGCAATATGTGAGTTCGTTTTAAAGCACCAAATCACAAGTGAAAGACATTTTTTCAATTGTTTAACCCAAGAAACAAAATCTAGTAAGTTGTTGATCCTATTGTTTGTTTTAACCTTTGCAAGAAGAAATTGAAAGGTTCTTTTTAAGCCCAAATGAAAACTAGTGTTCTAAGAATGAAAAGATAACAAATTCTTTAGAATAGTGTTAAACAAACACTAGAGTGTTTAAAAACACTTTGATTTGACGAACACCTTTCTCATGCTTCTCTTTCTTTTGATTTCACTTCCCAACCTACAAAGGAGAAAAAAAAAGTCAGATTATGGAAAAACACAGAAGTTAAAAACTAGAAAATAGAAGGTAAATAAATCATAAATCAAAAGCACGTGCTAAAAAATTAAATTCTCCCTTTTATTGTCTCCCAGCGTCACAACTCGTGAAGGCGTCGCTATTTGTTCCCCCAGCGTCGCTCTCACAGTGCCGCTTACTAGTCAGTGGCACTCTGTGTAGGACAGAGAGCTCGATTGCGTCGCAGTTTCGCCCAACGTCGCAATTTATGTCTATCGTCGCTATTTTCAAAATTTTTAAAAAATACTACAAGTCAATGAGTCCAGCAGTGCAATTTTTGTTTTACGCGGTGCTATATAGCGATGCTGACGAGCCCGCGGTGCCAAAACAGCGACGCTGACGAGCCCGTGGTGCCAAAATAGCGACGCTAAGCTCCCAGTGTTGGAATTTCCTGTGTATGAAGAAAAACGCAGAAATTTCAAGAAAAAGTTAGAATTAATGATATCCATCCCTCCCTCTAGCGCCAAATGTGTGAACCCTTCTCCTAGTACCTGTAAAACAACATGAGTAAACGAGTTAAACAAGGATTCCCCATGAAATCCATTTACAAACTCAAATTAGGAAGAAAATATTGAAGAACACAATGCAAATGACAAAAACAAGATAAAATCCTAATTAGATATGCAAACTCATGATCCCATGGGGGAATTGGTGCCAATTTGATGTGAAAATTGGCCCTTTCCCAATTCCTAAGATTGCAAGCTTCGAATGTTGAAGAGATTGATCCACTTTCGTTGATGAAGAATGAAGACTCCAAGCCAAAATCTGCAAAAACCTAGCTAAGAACTCAATGATGATGGATGAAAATGGCTAATGATTTGAGCATGGTAACTTTACTTGGATTGTGGATGATGAAATGAGGAGAGGAGCTCTTCATTTATAGGATTTCAAGATGGATGAATGCGCAAATTTGAGCAATGTGGGACTAAAATTCATCCAATGATATAATGCCACTTGTCAAGCTATGAATGGATGATGGATGTGCAAGATTTGGAGTTTGTGCCAATAAATGCCAATATTTGAAATTAAAATTTGTTGAAATGACATGCAAGAGGGAAGGGAAAATGCAATAAATGCCACTTGGCTCAAGGCAAAGGACATGTAAGAGATTTTAAATGCCTTGTTGGATGTACATGTTGACTTGGAATTTTTGAATTCAAATTGAGAGAATATTCCAAAAGATGCCTTGTGAGGAAAATAGAGATTTAATAAATGAATTAAATCTATTTTCATGTGTAACTTGCATTATCTAAAGGATGTGACATGAGATGAGGTTAAATTAATTTAACAGGACATATTAGATGATGCGACTTATTTGACTTAGATTTATGGGTTTATTTAAATCAAATAAGAGAGGAATATGATAAGAGGCTAATTAAATAAGGATTTAGATTTATTTAATTAAAAGGGATGGTGTTAGATTAAATCAACTAAGGTTTTAATTTATTTAATTTAATGGATAGACTTTAGAGATTTAATCAAATAAATTGATTATTTAATTAAATAGGGATAATTAGATCAGATAGATTGATTTAATTAACAAGAGAGATGACTTGATTTAGATAAAGTGATTTATTTAATCAAGAGAGGATTATTGATGAATTTAATCAGATAGGGGAATTTGATTAAATGGTTAGACCGAGGGATGATTTAGGAAGAAACGATGTTAGTAAGTCAGGATCAAATGCACGATGTCAATCAGTATATTTTACGTGTCTACAGATACAATTTCCATATAGTGGGTAGCAACAAAATAAAAGGAGAATTCTTATCATGTAGAATGAATTGGACAAAGGTGAAACTTGATGTCACTTATCATGCAAATAAGAAACATGTGCATAAAAAAATGGAAGAGTGATATCATTAGAGTCATGAAGCTATTGGATTTTATCACTCAAGGCTCAACATTAATTGGTGGAATGGCCAAGCACTTGATGATATGCATAGAAAGACAGTTTTGTTTGAACATGTTTATGAAATTTTTTATGTGTAGGAGTAAGAGTGATGAGGTGCGCTTTGAGAAGCCTCAACATGTTATGAAATTTATTAGATAAAGGAGAAGGAGTAGGAAGAAATCATTTCTCTTGTGGATAAAGGTTTGAATTTTCAAAAGAAGTCATATATACATAAGAAAATGGAGGAGGTGACGTAAATAGAGGAGAAAGTTGTTAACCTAAACCCATTATAGAAGAGTGTAGTGTAGGTTCCACAGTGACCTTAAATCCTTGTTCCATGCACCCACAACCATTTCCTTTGTATCTATGCTTATAAATAATTTTAAATATAAGCCCTTACTTTGTCTCCAAATCAAAGGGAGGAGATTTAATGCCACTAGCCTTAAAAAATGAGAAAGAGCATGTTTGAGAGGAAGTACTAGTTGAGTTTACAAAAGAAAAAGGATTGATTCTAGCAGGAGAATGTAAATCCTTGATAATCAAGGGAATGCCAAAGTTAGAACATGCAACCTTATTCTCACCAAGCCCATGGGGGTGAAGTCTAAGGATCCCCAATTATCACCAAAACATGCATTATCATTAGAAGAAGAATTTTTTGATGGAATTAAAATTTTAGGAGATAATGAAGGAATATAATTCTTAAAAGTAGGATGATTTGAACATTGAACAACTTTATCCAATTAACAATAGTGAAGGGAATTAGGGTTAGACTTTATTGTAATAAATTTATTATTGTGAATATATTTAATAGACTGGTTCAAGGTAGATGTGACAACATCCATAGCATGGATCCATGGTCTACCTAAAATAATATTATATGATAAAGCACTTGGCATAACGTATACCAAGGTAGGTAAGATAATGGATCCTAGGCTCAAAGGTAATATTATTGTACCCAGATCTTGTCGATCAATGTTATTCAACCCTCAAATAGATAAAGATGAAGCAACGTGAGAATTTATATTGATATTAAGATGAAGTAATAGACCCACACCACAAACATTGAGAGTTGAACTGAGATGAATGAGAGTGCATATAATACCTATTTCATTTACATAACTAATTGTCATTAATGCATCAAATTAAATTTTTATTTCAGAAGAAGGAAGCTCTTATTGATAGAATGCGATATTTGGTGTGTTAGAATAAATACATTCTATCAAAGCATTCACATCATTTGATCTAGCAGAAGATGGAACACATATCTTCTTTACAGCCCCTTGAAGCATTCCATTATAAATAAAAGTTTTAAGAATATCCTAGAGGGAGATTGTAGTGGAAGTAACACAAAGTTTCTTGATAAGATAATACTCACCTGGGGATTTTGAAATAGGTTTAGATGTAGAAGGAAGAATAGGTGCAGGAGATGTTGGAATATTAATATTTAATTTAATTCTTCAAGTACTATAAGTGTGGGCTATCGATGTATAATCAATAGTCATAGGAAATTTAGAAGTGATAGATTTAACAAAATGTTAGTAATTGTCATGCCCAAAATTTTTGCCAGAAAAACTTTTTTTTTTTTAATACTTTAATTTAAATAGTACGGGTTTAAAATTTGGCATTGATTGTGATTACAAGGGTACATTGTGTAGGACTCCACATATGGTTGCTTCACTTGTATTTGATATTTTGTACACGTAAAACTAAATTATTTTAAGTCAAATTTGTAATTGAATTTGTTGTGTATAAAATAATTTTATAATTTTTAATAAGACTTCTCTCTTCGATAATAATGTATTTTAATACATTATAGTTTGTATGTTAATGGAGTGATATCATAGTTGAAGTGGTTTTCATGTTAACATGATTAAATATCAATCTTATTATTATCCTAATTGATATATGTCACTACATGATGGTACGGTATAATTCTAGCATAATTTATCACTCTAATATTTATTGATATAGACTATATAGATAATTGAAATTATAATTGCTTAATCAACCAAAATACGTGCTTTCTCATATATCATCCCTTGTAAGTTTGAGGCTACGCTGAGATAGCAACATGAAATGATATTGAATGGGTGCTTTAGTTGGTCTTTTCTAGTCTAGAATATGATTTGGAAAGTTTAACATTAATGAGATCAAATTGATCACAAGTATTAATGTTGACAACAACACAAATATTATTATCAACATCATAACTAGAAGTAAACATAAAACCAATTATGGACATTAGTATATAAAAAAAAAGTAGGGAACTATAGCTAATGTCAATTGGAAGTTTTGGAACACTTTCATAATAGTGCTAACAAGCCATACTAATCACAATGATAAATCTAATAGTAGTATGGAAGAATAATATTAGAATGGATAGAAAGGGGTAATATTAAGTGAAGACAAGTTATGATAACAATAGTATCAACTTCAAGGAATGTTTAAAACCAACCTTGGTAATGATGTCATTTGAGTCTTACTAATTGAGTTGAAGGATGATTATATTAGAGTTAATTAACATCTTATAAATGAAAATCACCATTCGTATTAGAAGTTCAGTTAGTGCATATCCTATAATGTTAGTATTGGCAATAAACATTGAGGTTGTTGGTTTAATGATGCTAACCTTAGGCTAATGTTTGAGATTTTGATTATTAGTCTCACCATTGATCTATTTAACTAGATAATATCAAGAATGACATCCTTGCAAAGTTAAACATAAAACCAATTATGGACATTAGTATATAAAAAAAAAGTAGGGAACTATAGCTAATGTCAATTGGAAGTTTTGGAACACTTTCATAATAGTGCTAACAAGCCATAATAATCACAACAATAAATCTAATATTAGTATGGAAGAATAATATTAGAACGGATAGACATGGGTAATATTAAGTGAAGACAAGTTATGATGACAGAAGTATTGACTTCAAGGAATGTTTGAAACCAAGCTAGGTAATGATGTCATTTGAGTCTTACTAATTGAGTTGAAGGATGATTATATTAGAGTTAATTGACATCTTATAAACGAACATTACCATTCGTATTAGGAGTTCAGTTAGTGCATATCCTATAATGTTAGTATTGGCAATAAACATTGGGGTTGTTGGTTTAACGATGCCAACCTTGGGCTATTGTTCGATATTTTGATTAGTAGTCTCACCATCGATCTATTTAACTAGATAATATCAAGAATGACATCCTTGCGAAGTTAATTGTTAAAGGATAATGTTATCCTAATTTTTTAACATGATAACCTAGTTAGTGAAAACCTAAGATCATTAATAATACGTTATTATGAAATTATTTTTGTTAGCCTTACTATTTTAATTCCTCTTGACAATATTGCTGAAATTCTCATGTATCATTTCGTCTTGGTTTCAAAAGGTGGAAATGGGTAGGCTATTTATAATTAGTCTATTTTTAGATTTCATTATTAATTATTAATTTTTGGTCCCCCCCCTTTTTTTTTTATCCTTAATTAACAACCCAATAACAAATAATGTCGTGTACTCCCAAACCATTTTATTTTCTTTTAAGCATATACTTTAAAGATTCCAATTCATTATTTCAATATACAATATAATGGATCAAGACCTTTCTAAATATTCATATAGTGCATATATACATACTTAATAAATAACCTTGAAATTATTAACATTATAATATATATATTTTTAAATTATTTATTATTACCATTATAAGTTTTAAAATAACTATCTATTTATGATAAATTATTATTTATTTAATTGCTTACTTAATCTTATAGATAAACTACTCTAAGAAATAATTTAAAAAGATATATATTATAATGTTAATAATTTAAAAGTTATTTATTAAGTATGTATATGCGCACTATATGAATATTTAGAAAGGTCTTGATCCATTATATTGAATATTGAAATAATGAATTGGAATCTTTAAAGTATATGCTTAAAAGAAAAGAAAATGGTTGGGGAGTACACGACATTATTTGTTATTGGGTTGTTAATTAAGGATAAAGAAAAAAAAAGGGGCCCAAAAATTAATAACTAATGATGAAAACTAAAAATAGACTAATTATAAATAGCCTACCCATTTCCATATTTTGAAACCAAGATGAAGTGATACATGAGAATGTCAGCAATATTTTAAAGAGGAATTAAAGTAGTAAGGCTAACGAAAATAATTTCATAATAACGTATTATTAATGATCTTAGGTTTTCACTAACTAGGTTATCATGTTTTCTTTCTCCTAAATAGGATGTACAAATAGCATTCCTTAGTGGGTAGGACGTTTCCAAAAGTATAAAGGTGATATTTGTCACTAAGCTAGTATACCCGTAGGTCTATGAATCTTTGTCTAATCTTGGTATGTACTCATACCCATATATCAGAGTTTTAACTTTTCTCCTTATTGCTTAAGGGTGTGCACAATGGACTCCGCATACACGACCTTGCTACCTCTTCATACCACACTCTGGACAATGTGTCAGTGATGATGCACGAGCAACACCACTCGATGCACATTGTATGTACCATGCACATGTATGGTGTATGAACGTTCAATGCTACAATTCATGCACTCAACATGTTAAATAGTTTAATGCTTGTTTAAGGAAAAAAAATAGTTGAGTTTTTCTAGCAAAAAATTGTGGTCATGACAATAATACTTCAGAGGTCATGATGTAGAAGGGTCACCATAAATAGTTATTAATTTTTTTAGTTTTAAGTTTTCTCCATTAACATAGATTATCGACATCTCAACTTTCTTAGGAATACAAGAAAAAACAATCATGTTGATATATTTGTAGTGTAGAAAAAAGTATGCATTTTTCACACTTAATTTGGGAATAATTAACAATAAAATGAGCCTAATGTTGCCTTAATTTAGTGTTGTAATATGTATTTCATATTTACATTAAGTTTAGGGCCCTTTTAAATTAAATGGACTTAATTGTGACTTATTTAGGGTGTTGTAAGGTGTACCTTTACACTTTCACACTAATATAAGGCTTTATTAATTGATTGAGCTTAATTTGCATTAATTGGCCCCTTTAATTCAAATCCAAGCCTTATTAAATATAATTTTTGAGGGATAAAACCCGACATTCATCAATGCCAATACACAACACTTAACTTTGAAAGATGTGTGTCCTAGGTAAGTGACCTAGGACCCATTTTATGGGTCCTCACTTAGATCTAGGACCTTGATTTTGTATAATATTTAACATTGTATGATGTGTGTCTTAGGTAAGTGGCCTAGGACCCATTCACCCTATGGAGAATGGGTCCTCACTTAGACCTAGGACCCCTCTTTTAAATATGTTTTTGGCAGCATTTTAATTATTTCAAATCTATAATTCAATGTTGCTTGTGATATTTGAATTTCGTGAATTAATCTTAAGATATGTATAAATATATGGTTATTTCACTATATTCACCTGGCAATTTTGATTCAAGCATCCTAAGATTTCACAAGAGCATTATAGAGCATCCAAGAGCATTTTCAAGGAATTCAAGGGCACATTTATAGAATATTATTGCAGCAATCAAGATCCCTTTCATCATGTCAAAGGTGTATTGTATCATGCATGTTGTTTGAGCTAGTATGGTGATGTAGTGTTCAAGATCAATTCAAGCATATCAAAGGCATTGTTTCACATCAAGTTTCAAGATAAAGATCTACATTCATTGAGGCCACTTCATGCTAGTTTGCAGATCTACAATCCAAGGTTCAAATAAGGATTGGTGAGTTATGACATTGTTGTTCATTCATCATTCCTTCTTTCACGTTTCATTTCATTTCAAGGTTTAATTACCAAAACAGGGTTTGACAAAGGAAAACCCCTATTTCCTAACAAACAACATTTTTATCTCTTTGATGTGTGATTATAGATTTTAGGTTGAAGATCATTTGAAGAGAAAAATTGAAGAAGTTGCAAAGTTGTCAAAGTTGCAAGAAAAGTTGTCAAATCACAAAAATTGATCTACAGGATTTATTTATGGATTTCTAGCAATGAACAACTAGAATCTAGGAGTGCACACTTGGCAGAAAACAACCCAAAAAGCATTTTCTAGGAACCCTATCTAGGACCCATTTTCCATAGGGTGAATGAGTCCTCAATGAGGTTTGAAAAAAAATCTTTGGTGACAGGTACACAACTTTTTACCCTTTCTAGATTTTCCTTTTGACTGTTGTTTGGGTAAGATTTGATTACTGTTTCTCATTTGCACTTTGTAACACACATTTTGAATGAAATTAGAGAAATAGGTCCATCAAACCCCCCCTTTGTTATCAATTCATTTTGGTGAACCTATTTTTCTTCATTTCATTATGGAAAACCCAACCTTTTGAACTTGAGTTTGATCATTGCATTTTCTATTTTTGGAGTCCTCTTTCATCCTAGATTTAGATATTGCACTCATTTGCATCTCTTTGCATTGAATTAGGTCTCATTTAGGGTGTCTAATTTGCATTCAACTTTGCATTTCATTTAAGGATTTTAGGATTGCATATTTTACATTCTTCAAATCTAAAAAATACAAAAATATCAGTCATATTGCATATCATTTACATAGCATTACATCATATCAAATTGTATTTGAAAATTGAAACAAAATTGTATATCAAACTAACTTTTCTAGGTTGTCATTTTATCACATTTTTCACTTGCATTTCACATTGAATTTCATAGAAAAATCAAGCTGAAACTTGTTGTAACAAACCAAAATTTGGAAACTACTGAAAATCACTAAAAAGTCTATAAAAACTTGTTTCAAAACCCTCATCTAGGACCCATTCGCCCTAGGGTGAATGAGTCCCTAATTAGGTCATATTATGATTTTCTAGGCATTAAAATATTCATTTCTGCATTCCTATTTGTTATTTTCAAATTTCTATTTATGTTTGTAGAATTTTTGTTTCATCAATTTCATCATATCTAGCTTAATTTGGTAAATTTAGTGCATTGTGTGATTTCAAAATTGCATTTACAAGAAATCATTTTTTAGGTTTTACATAGTGTGATAAAAAAATTACCTTGTTTAGAATCTAAAAATTTCATTTACACATTGTATTTTAGGTCATTACATTGCACTTTACCCTCTTTCCATTTTGGGTGTGTACACTAAGTTTGTGAAATCTTGTATAAGCTTTACAACTTGGTATCCTATTAGCAATACTATTGTGAGACGTAGTTCAAGACTCATGTCATTCCATGATACACCATTCGTCATGGATCTTGGGATTTCTAACTCTCTTTCTAATAGTGTTGATAATCAACCCCCTACAGATCATAGTATGCATACCTCATTTCCCATGACTTCCCTTCCTACAACCAATGTGCAAGATGTTAAAAATACCATCCCTACCATGACTATTTGTACTCAAGCTTTGGGGTATACCCAAATACAAGGTGGAACTTCAATTCCTCCTACAATATCCATTTCCATTCCTACATACACTAGTACTCAAGTTACCACAACCATTCAACCTACTAGCAATGGAAAAAATTCCTTAAGTATTTCCACAGGGAATCCTTCTAGCTTTGTGCATTCAAATACCATATCTCCTCAACCATCCTCCCTCACAAACTTACAATTCAATTTCCCTCCACATACATACACCACTCCACCTTATTCCCCTCCATCTTACAATACCAACAATGATCCCATCATTAACACACTTTTGCAAAACATGCCAGCCCTTCAACAAAAAATTGCCATCCTAAATCATAACAATAATGGTCAACCTTCACAATACATCAAAGCCAACCCGTTATCCCTGGAGATATTGAGAACACAAATGCCACAATCTATAAAAGTTCCTAGATTCGAGAAATATTGTGGGAACGAAGATCCTGTTAGCCATATTTCTGCGTACACAAGCCTATGTAGTGATTTCATCTTTGAAGATAAGCTTTTGGCTAAACTCTTCCCTAGAACTTTGAAGGATACTGCTTTAGAGTGGTTTTTCTCTTTATCAGATAATTCAATTGGTTCACTCAATGAGCTTATTGATGTCTTTTACAACCACTTCCACATTAACATGGGTCCCAAGATGACCCTAGCTGATTTAATGACATGTAAACAAAAAGATGATGAGAAAGTCATTGATTTCATAACACAATATCAAATTCTTTATTCAAAAGTAAACATTAATATTCCTAATGTCGACCTTCAATGAATGTTTATTACCAATTTACAAAAAAAATCCAAACCAAACTCAAAATGTTGAAATTCCCATCCTTCACACACTTATGTACAACCCTTCATGATTATCAGAATTCGACTTATGGTCTTGATGTAAAAATCCCCTAGGTGTCCTATAAAGTCTGAATCTGCACCTCAAAATAGTTACCAACCTTTCAAGAAATAGAATAGGGGCTTTTTACAACTTAATTCCCCTCAACCAAATCAACAAGTTGATAACCAAGTGGCTGCTATAAAGATGACAAATCCTTTTTCCTTTAGGGATAGGAATAGAAAATTTACCCTCTACCTAATACCCTTCATAATATCATGTTGCAGCTTGTAAACAAGAATATTATTTCCTTACCTCTTGTTAGAGCTCTTGATCCTAATAAACCATTACCATCAAACTACAAATCAAATGCTTATTGCTATTACCACAAAAAAAATGGACATGATATATAATATTGTAAGCATATTAAACATCTTGTGCAAGACCTCAAAGATTCTAATCATCTTCAAATTGGAGGTGTGAATGATCAAGGTAATAAGTCTATAGCTCCTCCTAATCAAAACTTACAAATCTTTACAAATCCTATGACGAAACACACTATTTCATTTGTCAAAGCTAGTGAAACAAAGAATGATGTGATGAATTTTGAAACAGATGATGAAAAAGAAAAAGATGACAATGAATATGAATTGAGTAAAATGGTGTCATTTATTGAAGCTAAACCTCGTATGAGCTAAACCAAAATTCCCCTTGATATTGCTTTCTCACAAAATAAAATAATCAAACATGCATCCGATGGTCCTCTTTACATAGTTGGAAGAATCATTGACAAGCCTACTAATGGGATATTAATTGATCTCGTCTATGTAGAGAATGTGATTACTAAAAAAATCCTATTTGTGCACGAACTCTATCAAGATACATAAAAAAACATTGAAATCATGGATCAAAACACATATGGTTTTTCTGGCCCTATGATTGGCTCGATAAATCTCCCTCTAAAAGTCGGACCAAAAAAATTATATGTCTCATTCACCATCGTCCTATCATTAGACCAATTTCATGTGAAGTTAGGCTATCCATGGCTTCACTCCATGAATGCCATCCCATCAGTTGTACATAAATGAAATCTTATTGTACACCATAGTGGCTTTAATCCCATGTCTTCCCATGGGAACTTTTCATTGGATTTCTTTTTGCTCGAGCCTATTGAGCCTATTAGACCTCGTGAGGACTAATTTTTCAAAGCATGCAAAAAGTTTAAGGCAAAGCACATGGAAAAATTATCCCTTAGAAACATGCCTCAACCGGTGATTGAACCACCTATCCTTGACAAACCAATGATTGAACAAAAATCCCTTCAAAATATCTAAGAGCAACCTATGACAAATCCTCCTACCATTTCCTATAAGATACCATGAGACAACCAAAGCAATCCTATTGTGCCTCCTAAAATAAAACAAGTTTACAAAGCTAAAGAGAAAGTGGTTGAAAAACCTCCTATGGTTCCTTCCATTCCTCCCCTAAGGGAAGAAAAGAAGCCTATGGTTGACAAATCCACTCCTACATAATCATAAATTGAAAATAGAATGAAACAAAATCAAAATGCTAGAGAGCATAGGCGTAGATGTCATGCTATTGCTCGTATGTTACAAAATAAAGAAGAAAAGAGCAACAAATAAAATCAAAATATGAACTTTCCCGAAGCAATGCATGATGGCTCTATACCCTTGCTGCAATGTAAACAAGAACCTTCTAGAGACATTATCATTTGACCTCCTGTTATGATTAATTTAGATGATGACATTGATATTGCAAATATTGATGAACAAGTGCATAATTATTTGAATTCATTGTTCTCTTCTTCCATGAACTTAAATGATGATAAGAGTGTTAAACTTGGTGCTTCTCCTAGTTTAATAGTTGCCATTGTTCCTTTGGATAGTTTCCTGCCTTTCGCATATACTAATTGAGATTGGGATGTAGACAACTTGCTATAGGTTGAATCATATTTTCCTTACTAGTCTTTTGATTTCTCTTTCATGTTTCTTTATGTGATTGCATGTGTGTAGTGTGATCCCCCGTACTATTCTGTTTGATGTATCTCTCTCTTTTTGTGCATTCCTCTATATGTAACTACATTATTCTATATGTCGTAAACATTTTTATATTTTCACTTGTGTTGTGTTTTCCTTTTGGGGATGATGCAAGGCATCGAGACATTTAGGTCTTTTCCATGTTAACCTACAATATTTTTCTTTTTTTTTGTACTCTTGGTGTAATTCTTCTAGTTCTATGAGTATTTGGAGAATGATGACATTTTCTAGCTCTATAACAACATTGTAACAAAGATATATTGACCCCGAATCCATAGATCCCTTATGTATTTTTGGGGGAAACCTCTCCCTCCTTTTTCATGATGTAGCTTTATTTCAGAAACATATGACTTGGCATAGGGATTTCTAAGGAAGCTCTCATGCCTTAGGATTGACCATTGGCTACTTTAAAGCAATTTATCACAACAATGGTGTTAGAAACCGCTTTAAAGTGGGGGCATACATCGATAATATCTTTCAACATTTCTCATGTTTCATGGTGCAATTTTCTTTTTTCTTGTGATGCATCCTTTTCTTAGTGGTGTCATTAGGTTTGATGTCCTCCAAGAGTGTGATATTTCTTAGCGCACGACTTTCCTCTTAGTGGTGATGCAACACATTGCATTCCCTTAGTTGTGAAACTTTTACTCTTGATTTTTCCTCTCTTGGACACATTGGGCACGGTGTTCCCTAAGAAGAAGACCTTACATGAATGAAGCAAGACCCCCTTGAACAAAAACCATATATATATATAATGTTCACAAGTGTTTGGCATAATGCAACTTGCTAACCTTGTGAAGCTCGAACCCATCCCTAATAAAGGCCACCAAGCATAACACACCTTGCTTACCTATGGATCCTTCCCCATGTTCATAGGTGTTTTGCATAACACAGCTTGTTAATCCCTATAGAGCTTGAAACCCTAAATTCAAGGCCACCTAGCATAACACACCTTGCTTGCATGTGGAGCCTTTCTTAACATTGTGGTGCCTTATTGAAGTTGTCAAGAGGATATATTTGATATGGTACGGGAGCCTAATATGATTCTCTCATTTTCCATCCTTTTGGAAGACTCGCCTAGTGGATAGCCTGAAGTTTTTCTACCTCAGAGTGAGTGTAAACTGATAGATTAGATGTGTTCCACATCGCGTTGGATGGTATAGCCTTGATCTTCTTGGTCTTTGATGTTGTATGATTGTGTATCTTTGTCATTGCTGCATACATAAGTGTCTTGAATGTCTACTTTAGTGTGAGTTTGACATGGGGTCATACTCTCACTAAAGTGGGGGAAAAATGTAGTGTAGGAAAAAGTATCCCTTTTTCACACTTAATTTTGGGAATAATTAATAATAAAATGAGCCTAATGTTGCCTTAATTTAGTGTTGTAATATGTTTTTCATATTCAAATTAAGTTTAGGGCCCTTTTAAATTAAATGGACTTAATTGTGCCTTATTTAGGGTGTTGTAAGGTGTACCTTTACACTTTCACACTGATCTAGGGATTTATTAATTGATTGAGCTTAATTTTCCTTAATTGGCACCTTTAATTCAAATCCAAGCCTAATTAAATGTAATTTTCGAGGGATAAAACCAAACATTCATAAATTCCATTACACGACACTTAACTTCAGAAGATGTCTGTGCTAGGTAAGTGACCTAGGACCCATTCGCCATAGGGCGAATGGGTCCTCACTTAGATCTAGGACCCTGATTTTGCATAATATTTAACATTGTCCGATGTGTGTCCTAGGTATGTGGCCTAGGAACCCTCTTTGAAATATGTTTTGGGTGGTATTTTAATGATTTCAAATCTATAATTCAATGTCAACTTGTGATATTTGAATTTTGGGAATTAATCTTAAGATATGTATAAATATACAGTTATTTCACTATGTTTCACCTAGAAATTTTGATTCAAGCATCCTAAGATTTCACAAGAGAATTATTGAGAGCATCCAAGAGCATTTTCAAGGAATTCAAGGGCACATTTATAGAAGATTATTGTAGTAATCAAGATCCCTTTCATCATTTCAAAGGTGTATTGCATCATGCATGTTATTTGAGCTAGTGTGGTGATGTAGTGCTCAAGATTAATTCAAACATATCAAAGGAATTGTTCCACATCAAGTTTCATGATCAAAATCTACATTCAATGAGGCCACTTCATGCTAGTTTGTAGATCTGCATTTCAAGGTTCAAATAAGGATTGGTGAGTTGTGACATTTTTGTTCATTCATCATTCCTTCTTTCATGTTTCATTTCATTTCAAGGTTTAATTACCAAAATGGAGTTTGACCAAGGAAAACCCCTATTCCCTAACAAACAAATTTTTTCTCTCTTTGATTTGTGATTACAGATTTTAGGTTGAAGATCATTTGAAGAGAAAAATTAAAAAAAAGTTGCAAAGTTGCAAGAAAAGTTGTCAAATCATAGAAGTTGTTCTACAAGATTTATTTCTGGCTTTCCGGCAGTGAACAACTAGAATATGGGAGTGCAGACCTTACAGAAGAGAACCCAAAAAGCATTTTCTAGGAACCCTAGCTAGGACCCATTCACCATAGGGTGAATGAGTCCTTAGTGAAGTCTGAAAAAGAATCTTTGGTGACAGGTACACAACATTTTACTCTTTCTAGATTTTCCTTTTGATTGTTGTTTGGGTTAGATTTGGTTATTGGTTCTCATTTGTACTTTGTTTAACACACATTTTTAATGAAATTAGAGAAATAGGTCCATCATACCCCCACTTTGTTATCAATTCATTTTGGTGAACCTATTTTTCTTCATTTCAATATTTATTAGAATTTTTAGAAGAATTATTTTAAAAATTAAGACTTATCCAACATCCCTTTAGGAGGTGAGATAAATCCATTAACAATGATTGAATTAGCATTATTATTTTCTTTAGGAATATGGGATGCAAGAGAAAGATCTTGAGGAAATATTCTCAACATATATTCGTGGAGGATACAATGTGAGGTGATGGTCTTCATTCACTAATTCTTCATCACTAATAGGGAGAGAAATGGAACAAAGGGAAGGTAAAGTTATATTAAGAAAAGAATCAATTATTTTATCCTCTTGCAATAAAATATCCTCAAAATTAGGAGGAATTTCATGAGAGGGATCAAAGTCATGGAGTAGCATAGGAAGAGCTAAGTCACTATCACAAGCATGGAATGAAAATAATGAACATTTAAAAAAAAACTAAAAAGTGAAATAATTAAAAAAGATAATAAATTAATTTTAGAAATAATAAATAGAAAATAAGAAATGCATAGACAAGTTGGCTAAAGGCCACCATATTATTTCTCCTTTACATTTTTTTTTTAATATAGAAGTTTCTAAGAATGCTTGAAATGCGATTAGTGGGTTCACCGAAATGTAGTGAAACACAAAAAATAAGAGTTGGTGTAGCACATTAGGTTCAAAAAAATATAATTAACCACAACAATAAGTGGTATATCACATTGGGTTCCCCAAAATATAATGAAGCACAACAATAAGGAAGTGGTGTAGCACGTTGGGTTCACCAAAATATAGTGAACCGCAACAAGAAGGAATGGTGTAACATGTTGGGTTCACCAAAATGTAATGTAGGGAATTTGACTCTGAAAAAAGGAAGGATAGGTTCCTTTGAGATTAAATTCCACTACATACGCTCAAATTCATTTAACCAGCTAAAATGCTTAAAGGAAAATAAACTAGTGAAAATATCCACTAATAGAAAATTTAAATAAAAAGTAATATCTATAGAAATAAAAAGTACAAACGTTAAGGAACATGGGGTCAAAATATAAAGGTCTCTACCTTGGAAACCAACATGTCACATGGATGTACTTGTGTTGCACTCCCATCCTCTACCAGTCATAGAAGAAACTGCTAGAATGTACGGCTTGAGTTCTAAAATCCACCTATCCTGCAAACACAACAAGATAATTTTTTTGGGACTGTTTAGGAGCTTGAATCAGTCAAACCCCTGCTTTGGTGTTTCCACCTCCACAACAACCAAGATAGATATATAAAAGGAATTAGATAATATATGTTCTTATTCTAAGTGCATCTAGAATTAAGAAAAGTGATATAAATGAAAGCTATGAGATGTGATAATCTAAAAGATGCTTAGGGGGCACAAGAAAATAGAATGATATTATCTAAAAATCTTGAGGAAGCCAAAGAGAGACAAAGAGAACTAAAATAATATTTTAAAATAGCTTGAGAGAGTGCTGTAATATATTTGTAACAAGATGTAGAGTTGTGTGTGAGCTTGAGAGTGCAAGAGAGCCAATACAAAGAGAGAGCCAAGAGAGTTTCCAAATTAAGTTTAGACTCAAAATGAAAAGAGGATAGAAGAGGAAGAGGTTGATGAGTTGTTATAAATAACTTTGAGCCATTTCGAATGACATGGGAAGGTGACAAGTGGAAAATTCTCAAAATGAGCATTTGAATGAAAAATTGTCATGGGATGTTGGCACTACATGTAGACATCCACACTATGTCCAAATAATTTATGATAAAAAACAATAGGAGACAAGAAGAATGTAAGGAAACATAAAGGTGACTTGAAAAGGCGATCTTGAAAAAAATGGATTGAGCACCCTGAGAGGGAAAAAATCTTATGCAAGGGCTCAAATGAGCCTACACAAATACTAGGGGAATGGACACCAAAGTGGGCATAAAACATAGTGTAAAATTGCAAGGGTATGCAATTTACAACCCTACAAAAGGATAATACATGTAGTATTTAAAACTATATAAATGCACAAAATTAAATTACCAATGGGAAAAACAACTTGAGTCTCTCTTAGCATACCATAGAATCATTGTTGTTTTGAATCATTGTGCCATTTCAGAGTGTATGAATTCTTCCTATAAGCCAAGTGGATGTGGGGAGAAGTTATCATGAGAGGGAATATAAACCTATAGTCTCTTCTCATAGATAATAAAAAGATAACAATTTTCCTAGGTGTGTGAATATAATCCACAACACCACTCACCAAGACTAATGGAATGATTTACAACCTATAGATTTATCTACTCTAAAAAATCCCAACAGTATGGAAACCCACACTTAAAGTTTTCACAAAAAAATTAGGAATATTTGAAGAAGGTTAGATTCTTCTTATTATTTATGGGTAAGTGCACCAATCTGTGACACAATTTTGATTCCAAATTGGAAACAAAAAAAAAATGTCAAAATAGGCCATTTGGCACATGCCAAATTTGGCGTATGCCAAATAGAAAAGATGTATTAAAACAAAAAGTGCATTTGTATCTTCATTTTTTTATTCACACGTGGCTTGGCTTGGAGGTTTTTAGCTCTGCAACTTGCACTCGCCCAATCTCTTCCATTTTTTGCACTCTTAGCTTTCAATTCTTCACAAGGATGCCACCAACACATCAAAGAGGTCGAAGATTGCGAAGAGGTATGTATTTTCATTGTTTTTATTTTTAATTTGATTTCAAATGTAGATTGAAATAGTTTTTTTAATAAAACTTTGTTCCAATTCTCAAGGAATGAATCTCCACCTCCAAACATTAAGAATTCACAATCAGCTCCTCATGAAGAGCCTCTTATACAAGAACAACCTAGAACCCCTCCATCAATTCATAGGCATCCTCAAGGAACACAAGAAAATATCCTAAATCAAATTGAAAAAAATAAAAGAGACACTGAACAATTAATTAGAAGATTAACTAAGCATGCCAAAACCCACCCTTATAGGAGAGGGATTGCCAAATCGTTGAAGTCAATTGTATCTCATGTAGGAGAAATGAGCAAGAAAATAATTTTTTGGTCAAATAAGAGGCATGAGATGAGAAAATTTTATGCTAGTGGTTTGTCATATGTAGATGTGTAAAAATAAATAAATAGAAAATCTGACTTGTGTGCCCTATTTACAGACCCGAGAACCAACACACCTTTGTCTCATGCATGCAGAAGGTTCCCCATCCATTGGTGCCACCATGAGTTAATTAAAAATAAATTTTAGGAGCGGTGGTGGATGGTATTTGACCAACCTCCATGCAATAACCATGAGGTACCACAATACTTTTTGAGGAAACTCTATTGTGAGTTTGTCCTCAATAAGATGCCAAATTATTTTGACATCTTAGACTTTCAGGGTAGAAGTGGGGGCTCCACACATGATAGACCTGCTGCACGATGTAATCCATAGTTGGCACTGATACCCTTGGCCAAACCCATGGTGGAGCATGTCGCCGTTCCTTCCATTGTTAAGGATAGTGTAGAGGTGGACATGTTGGAGTCTATTAGCTCGCTTACCCAAAGCATTATACAGTGTGTGAGGCCTCTAGTAGAGCTTGATGTGGAGGAGACGTGTAGGCCCTAAGCTCCACCCCACCATTGTGGCATTCGTGGTTTTTTTTGCACACACAATTATCAGAGTGTTTAGGATGTAGCTACACAGCCTACATTAGTTGTAGTGGCGATGGTTTTCACAGATGAATTGATGAATAATACATTCAACATTGATACTCAGGTAAAATTCAACAAGTTCATTTAATTTGTTTATTAAATTATATTTTGAAATTTAAGAATAACTAAATTAGTAGAATATTGATATGATGAAAATTTAGGGTCAAAGTGTTCATGAGACGTGCTCCATTCCTGTAGACCCTTATTCATTCTCAACATTGAGTCCACAGGTATGCAACTAGTATTAAAGATATTATTAATGCATTTGAACAGTTGAATATTATATTTGAATGTTCGTCTCATAACATGCTTTGGATGTCAAATAGTTTCCTAGTGGACCTTCGACCTCCACACCTCGCAATTCATGTCCTCAAACAACTTTCACTCAGGTAGCCTTTATTCATTAATGGTGTTGTAAAACAATGCTAGCTAGTTTTCTTAATTTTGTGTATACAAATCTAAAAAATTGATGAGAAACACGAACATTGGTTGGTCTTGTGAGATCCTAATTATATTTACCATTCAATGTACTTCTCATTCTTCCATTCCTTTCATCATGCATATTTTAACCATTTTATATCACATATCCCAATCTTTAACACCTTATATATTATACCACCTTCTTCCATATTTCATCTTATGCACATATCGTTACAAGAAGCCTTTCCTTCAGCTCATTATTGATGAAATCTCTAATACATTATTACTACACACCTCAAGTTCCCACTTTATGTCCTATATTTAAACCTTAGACACTGCCTAATTCACTTTATGGTCTAATATTCCCTCCTAATTACTTCCCATTAACCTCTAGTATAGTTCACCTTAAAAATGTTTTATTATCCCATCCTAGCTCATCCAATTAATCTCTACTAGTCCATTCTATGTTCCATCATCCCCTCTTGATTGTGTCACATTATCTTCTCCTAATTCACTTTTTGTTCCTTTATTCCTTCCCAATCCCATCTCATTAACATTTAATAGTTCACCCTATTTTCCATGATCCCCTCCTAGCCCATCCCACTAATATCTTCTAGTCCATCCTATGTGTCATTATTCCCTTCTACTCCCATCTTATTGTACCCATTATTATTTCACCCTAGATTTTCCATGATCCCCTATGTTCCACCCTATGTTCCTTTATCCATTCTATGTTATACCATCTTTATCCACGTTTCATCCTAGATAACTCTTCTCTATTATTACTACACATAGATAACTCTTCTCTAATCTTATCTAGGAAAGGATTCCATTATACCTTGACAACCCTTCTTAAGCACTGTACCCAAGCAAAATATCTAATTCAACAACAAACTCAAAGAAATCTCATTGCTCACTGTTGTTTTCCTAGATTTTCCACTAAACACAGTCATAGGGCATCAATAAAACAATAGTAAATCATATCTTCACAATTTGAAAACTTAGGATAATAAAGCATTGACACTGATGAATCTTTCCACAAGTTTTAAGCCATTTCCACTGGATAAAATAAGAGTAATGCAACTTCTTTTATCTCTGTTTACCCTAGCAAGGGTTTTGAATTGTTTGAACAAAAAATGCCATAACTCCTTTATTACTCCATGAAATTAAACAAGACCACGTTAAAAATTAAGTAGACACATAGATCTATCAAAAAAAATTCCTTCCCCTTGAAAACAAGACTGTACAGGGCCGCACAATAGGCTAAAACATAGATTTACCAAAAATATACAGTTTTTCATATGCAAAACAAAGGTTCTTCATATTGATCTTCATGATTTACATCCCTCACCACCTTCCAATGATGGATTAAGACTATTTATTCCTTTTCACATTTTTCCTAACTAATTTTTTTCAACTACCCAACCAACTTGACCTTCAATCTTCCTTATTTTGCAATTTTACAATTTTGCCCATAACAAATTTTTAACAACATTACAAAATATGACTTTAAGGACTCCAAACACAACTAAATACATATCAAATGACCTTAATACATAATAATGGTCTTGAAAGACCTTATTAAATGAATCCCAAGCACTCATTGAACACTTATTTACAAATAGGCCTCATGGAGGCTTGAAGGCAACAAGGTGCCCTTGCACCATTCTCCCAGAGAAAAGAAAATTCAAGTCCCCTTGAAAACTGGTCTGCTCCTTCTTCCTACTCTTCCAATTCTTTTTCAATCTATCCTTCATCTTGGAAATTATCCCTGGGTCCTTCTTCCTCTTCTTCGTATACCATCTCTTTTCTAGCAACCTCTCAGTCTTCATGCTCTAAAAGTCCATTTCTTGTGCATATACCTCAACAACATCATCTATATCTTCATTCTCATCATCAAAGTACCATATAACAACATTTTCACCATAACCTGCATCATATTCTTGCAAATCTGCATACACCTCATTAGCAAACAAATCTACAACATCTTTGTTAGCAACTTTATCATCAACATCCTGAGTATCAATATCAACCTTATCAACAACATCAACAACCTTCTCTACTTTTTCATCAAAAAATACTTGATTACCAACAATAACCATATTATTGATCTCAACATCAATATGTTCATCAACATCAATATGTTCATCAACAAAAAAAGAGGTTTGTCCATTTTCAAACATAATTGGAATATCATGCATCTCAACTTGTAGCTTACTTTGCTCAACACACTCTCCCTCTGCCTCATTTGTTGTTGTTCTTGCTTGTCTTTTCCTTCTTTGAATAATCTTTTGTATGGGCAATTCAACTTTCTTTTTCATTGTCAAGTGCCAACTTGTTGCTCTCCTAATCCACTGTTCCATCTTCATCATGGAATATACATAGAAATCATTGAACTCCGCTTCCCTTCTCTTCATCTCTTGCTTTAACTCAACTATCTCTTTATCATTCATCTCTTGTCTCTTCCTTTCTTCCTCTACCTGCAAATACCTCTTCAACACATCCATCTTGTCCTCTACTCAAGCAAGATTCTCCTTGCTTCAACTTCTCTCAACTTTCTCTATCTTCTCTTGGCAGCAACCGGGTTCTTTTTAACTTGCACAAACCACAACACACAAACAAAAAATGACAAACTCCCTACCTAGCACCTCTGTGCTCTGATACCACTTTGGTGTAATGCTAGAGGAAGAAAAATCACAAACTCAATCTTACTTTTCAAAACTCCAACAAATATTTCATAATCACTTGAAGTTTCCTCAAATCTCCTTTAGCAGCATTAAAATGACCAATATAATCTCTATCACCAACACAAATAACTCAAACATATGAACTTACATAATTAGATTGTCCCAAATCAACAATTAGGCCCTTAGGCCTCATACCCAAACAATGCTAAATTCCAATCCCACTCTCTTTGGTGGATGCCAAAAATAGGTTCAAAAACTCCTACACAAACCAAATAAGCAATCTCCCACACCATATTCATATCATTTTGTCAAACTCTTACCTTATACCTTTCATTTATTGACTCCAAATAGGACTGTCACCAGTCTGCCATATAGGATTAGTGCATAAATGTTCATAAAACTTTTAATCCATCTAATATTATCTAGGAAAGGCTTCCATTATACCTTGACAACCCTTCTTAAGCATTGTACCCAAGCAAAATATCTAATTCAACAACAAACTTAAGGAAATCTCACTACTCACTGTTGTTTTCCCAAATTTTCCACTAAACACAGTCATAGGGCATCAATAAAACCATAGTAAATCATATATTAACAACTTGAAAACTAAGGATAAGAAATCACTGACACTGATGAATCTTTCCACAAGTTTTAAGCCATTTCCACTAGATAAAATAAGAGTAATGCAATTTCTTTTATCTCTGATTACCCTAGCAAGGGTTTTGAACCGTTTGAACAAAAAATGCCATAACTCCTTTATTCCTCCATGAAAGTAAACAAGACCACGTTAAAAATGAAGTAGACACATAGATCTATAAAAAAAATTCCTTCCCCTTGAAAAAAAGATTGTACGAGGCTGTACAATAGGCTAAAACACAGATTTACCAAAAAAATATAGATTTTCATATGCAAAACATGGGTTCTTCATATTGATCTTCATGATTTACATCCCTCACCACCTTCCAATGATGGATTAATACTATTTATGCCTTTTCACATTTTTCCTAACTGATAACTGATTTTTTTCAACTACCCAACCAACTTGACCTTCCATCCCTCTTATTTTGCAATTTTGCAATTTTTCCCATAACAACTTTTTAACAATATTACAAAATATGACTTTAAGGACTCCAAACAAACCTAAATACCTATCGAATGACCTTAATACATAAGAATGGTCTTGAAAGACCTTATTAAATGACTCCCAAGAACTCATTGAACACTTATTTACAAATAGGCCTCATGGAGGCTTGAAGGCAACAAGGTGCCCCTACACCACATAATCCCATGTTGGTCTTGTCTCTTTATCCCTTCTATGCTATAGCACCTCCATCCAAATTTTATCCTATACACTGTTAGAAGAAATTTTTCTTTCCACTCATTATTGACCAAAGTTGTCTTCTCCATTACTGCTGCACACCTCAACAACCAACTTCATGTGCTATAGTAAAACCCTAGACACATCCTAATTCATCGTATGTTCCATAATCCCTTTGAAAGCTGCTAGTAACACAGTAATCCTCACTTCATTCATGTGAACTTCATTATGGCATTATCACTATGTTGACAACATGCCCTCATTAACATTAGTTCACCAGCATATGCAATTTGAATCTCAATGAGCACTGAACTTTGGCATTGCAAGAGTTTGGACTATCCCAATGGACTTAGTACTTTCACCATTCTATGATCTATAAGCACTATACTGTAGTCTCAACTGAGGCCAACCATTTACTCTTTCATTTATGACAGTTATAAAGGGACTACCTGCACTTCTTTATATTACTGTTAGATATGTTGTTTCATTTGCAGTTTTTGACACCAGACAACCCTGGTGATGTTGGTGGCATGGTGGACCATGGAGTTGCTACAACAATAGCCATTTCTGATCCTTTGAGAGAGGTATGCAACAAATTAGTCAATTTGACATTATATTTGCTCTTTTATGGTCTATTATAGAAAATTTTCGTGTTACTTTTATGTAGTTTAATTTCTATCTTGATGGTTGCTATAGGTGGTTGTCACTCCAAATCATGGATGTGGTAATGTTGTAAATGTGCATGATGATTATATGTATGCGGTAAGTGATTATATTTTGTTATATGTCATTCCATAATTCAATTTATATGTATTAACATCTTTAATTTTTATTGTATTAGTTGAAGGTCCAGAGTGAAGAGAGGAGGACTAGTGAGCTTGTTCGAAAGACAAGAGAACCAAGAATCACTCCATCTAGCCAAATTTTGAACGCAACACGGGATCTTGTTCCTTCCCCTAGAGGGAAATGACTATGTATTAGGGTCATTTTTTGTATGCTTATATGGCATTTTGGAACATATGTTTTGTACTATCGATATATATGTGACATTTTATGTCCATATGGATCTTTTGTACTAAGCCTGTATGGATTTTCAAGATATATTGTATATACTTTTATCAATAAATATCATTGTATAGCCTTACAAATTTTTGATTAAAGAAAATATTATTTTGCTACTACCATTCTTGAATGATGTTATCATGCGTATTGTGTAAATTATATGCTTGAATGTTGTAGGCATGGATTATGTTTACATCTAATGCTTAATTAATTACTGTCGATTGCTCAATAAGCTCCATTCCTGGTGGTTTGTATCCTTTACAATGCTTCAATTACTTGTGCCTCACTTATTCACATGTATGATTCATTTATTCACATGTATAATTCATGTTTATTGCGTGTATTCACGTGTATGCTTTATGCATCCAATGTATAATTCATGTGTTCATGCGTATTCTTCATGATTCATGTGTATACTTCATGTATTTGTGTGTATGCTCCATGCTTCTTGAGTTCTATTGTTTTCTAGTGGCAAGGAATTTAACACCAAAAGGTTTCAAATGAATTGTAAGAGCTCCTTCCCATAAAAAAATATCAGAGAAAAATGTATTGCTTTTAACTCATGGCTGAGGCTGGCATCCAATAGCTAATGGTTTTGATTCTAAAGCTTAGCAATCATTGCATTTGCATCTATAGAACAAGTGGATGTTTCAAACCTCACTGACATATATATATTGTGCCATAGAAAAATGGCCCTTTGTCATTTTCATGGCCTTTTAGGTCTTGTTTCATGGTGTTGGAACTATGTTGCTTATATTTTATGCTGTAACATGGCTTGAACATGCTTATTTTAGGTACTAAAATTCAAAGAACGACGTCTTGTGAAGGTGTTGTGAAGTGTTGTAAGACATTTCTACATTAGTCTAGACTCTATTTAATGCAATTTACCTAAAAAACACCTTTTCACTCATCAACAAGTCCTATTTTGAAGTGTTGTAAAGTCTTGTAACAAACTTTCACACTTTTCTAGGCATATCTTCACTATTTACACCTTTCTCATGCTTTATTTTTCCCCTTTATGCCCTCATATGACTTAATTAAGTGTATTTTTACATATTATCCTGAAAAACAACATTAAACACAACATTATTCTCGACACTTGTTTTTAGGACCTAGGTGGGACCCATTTGCCATGGGTGGCGAATGAGTCCCCCTTGGCTCCAAATTCAAAATATTTCAAATTTCCTTTCAAGATTTTATTAAAAATCACTTGATGTTGGCCTGTGATGAGGTATGAATGGATACTAAGGCACACTTGTCTATAAATAAGTGTTTTTATCCTCATTTTACATACAACAACATCTCATAACTCAATCCACATCCATTCTTCATTATTCATCTATCAATCTTTCACTCCAAGTCAAGCAAACTGGGGCTTTTTCATTGCAAGTCTTTAATTGAGCTTCTAATGATATTCAAGGGTTGAATCTTCATGTTATGTTGTATACTTTCAAGATAAAATCATCATGACAAGGTAATCATCTCCATTGTTGCATGCTTCATTAATTTATTTCATCACTTTGGTTTAATTACCTAAACGGGGTTTGACTAAGGCAAACCCCCATGCCCTAAATTTCAACATATCTCTCTTTTGTCTTGATTGTTTGCAGATTTAGGAATCTTGAAGGTTTAGGAACTATTGAAGATTAAATTTCAAAGTCATTCAAGTCATCTATCCATCATCCAAGTCAAAACATCAACAAAAAGGCATCTTCAGACTTGATTCCGACAATTTCTGAAGCGAACACCTGAAGAAGACAGAAAGGAAAATCTAAAGCTACATAATCAAGTCCTAAATTTTTAGATCCCTGAAGGAGGACTGATTCACCAAGCATGGTGAATTAGTCCCATCCATGGGCCTGAAAACTATTTTTATCAGAATCCAACGCTCAACAGACATAAACCTGTTTCTGGAAGTTTTCACCAGAATAGGGACTGATTCACCCTAGATGGTGAATGAGTCCTATCAGGCTTGAGAAAAATCATTAGTCAACATTCTAAACATTCTAGATTCATCACATTTTTCCTAGGTGCACTATGATTTTATCCATCTCTTTCTGTTCTGCATATTTCATCCATTTAGTTCATTTTGGCAATACATAATGTGTTTTCAAACATAGTTGTAATTACACTTTTGTATTCATTTTGAATCATTTAGATTAGTCCATTGCATTTAGTTAAGTTCATTCACATCATATCACATTGCACACATCCTAATTTGAGTGTTACATAAGTATTTTTGGACCCAAATCTCTCTCCTTTTAGGTGAAAAACCCTAGAAGTGTAAGAGCCAACATTTGGGTTCCCAAAAATCTATGTTTCATTTTGGTGAACCCGCTGTTTGAATTCCTTCTTTTAGATTTTGGAGTCCATTAGTTCATCTTAGATTAGCTTACATTGCATTTTGTATTAGTTAGCTTGCATTCTAGGGTTTCATTTTTGCATGTGTAAAAGTGCATAATAGGTTGTATTTTTGCATTTTTACTCATTGAAAATCTCTAAAATTCTACATGTTTCATTTAGACCTGCATCATAGCATTCTAAAAACATACAAATCAGTCACAAAGTTCTGAAAATCTTGAAAAAATTCCATACTGGGACTCATTCTCCACCCTGGGCGAATCAGTCCCTTTTGACCCCTGAAACAACACTTTACAAAATTCAGAACACTATTTTTTGGCTTTTGTTTGGTGCCATTTCATACATATAACAGTTAGTTGCATTTCTGTATCATGCATTTCATAAAATCTAGCCTTAATTAGCTCATTTCATGCATGGTTTACATTTTACATTTGCATTCTCGTAGTGTCACATGTCATAATCAGTCAATTCCATTTCATTTCAAACTTTTGCACTACATTTTGAGTTATCATAGATTGTTCTTTCACAATGTTCATCTCAATCTTCTCAAAATTTACAAAGAAAAAGTTAGTTCATAAACATGCACAAGAAAAGGAAAATATTAATGGTTGTATTGAACTTACACCCTTTCCTACCTTTCCTATTTGTGTGGATGATGTGATAGAAGTGCATACACACATAGATAACAATGATGATCATAATTGTCCTTCCCATGATATCTCTCCTTTAGTGATGAAGGTATCTTGACGAATGAAGGTACACTTGTCGAGCATCATGAAGATCTTGTTTGTCCTTCTCCTCATTCCCCTTGGAAACATAGAATAACAACACACAATGACAACCCTCTTTATGATCTTTCCCCTACCCCTCCTATTTTGGACAATACTAGGGAACAATGCAATGAAGTTATAAATGATCATGATAATCACATGTGTTCTTCTCCTAGTGTCTCTGCTAGTTGTGATGAAGATACTTTATTAGAAAACATAAATAATGAGAATCATGAGACTCTTAGTTGTCCCCTTTCACCTACAAAAAAAATTATTGAGCAAACCAATTCAATCATTGATCCTCCTCATACTTGTGATGAAGCTACTTTTCCAAATTCACCCTTAGATGAACATATTACAAGCTCGCCTAGTATGGTAGCCAACATGGAACGAGAGAATGTGACCTTAGAAACAACCAACAACCCACTACAATCTTCCCCTAGTCTCCCCACTATCAATAATCAAACACATGCAACCATTAATACCTCCATTAGTGGCGATGAAGTTCTTTTGGATGAACCAAACCTAACTTGTCACGAACATGTGGTTTGTTATTCTCCTAGGAACTCTCCTTCTAGGGAGGATATTATTATCCAAGACAAAAATAACATACCCTTCCAAGACAATGAAGAATCTCACTTGATAAGGGATGTTAACAATATTCAACCTCAACTCACCCTTTATCCTCCTTCACATAAACCTTCATCCAAACCCAAACTTACCCTTTACCCACCTTCACATCAGCTTCATCCTTCCAATAAACCCAAACTTACCCTTTACCCACCTTCACATCCAATTCATCCTTCCAATAAACCTAAATTTACCCTTTACCCACCTTCGCAACCCCTTCATCCCTCTAATGTATCACAACAATCTAGTACTGATACTGTTGCTCATACATATAACACACGAAATAATCCACAACCACCACAACCAATTCCACCATCATTACCTTTACCTAATCCACCTAGTGCTCCTCGCTACAACCCACAAACAAAGGAGTATGATCTTATTGAACAATTAAAGAATACTCCCACAAAATTTTCCCTTTGGGATTTACTTTAGACCTCACCAACTTACAATACTATTCTTCAAACAACCTTAGAACAAATTGCAGCTCCTCATGGATCAACTCCGAATGATGTGGCAACTTTAATTAAAAAACCAAACCACACTAATCTTGACATTACTTTTCACCAACATGAGCTCCCTTCTTTGGAATTGTGAAAACAAAGTGAGGCTTTCATGATTATTGATCAATACAAACAGACAGGCATAAAGAGGACTCTTATCGATAATGGTTTTTCTCTTAATGTGTGTGGTGTGAGTCTCCTTGATCACTTAGAAGTCAATAGATCACAAATCATACCTGATTCCACCCCTATTCGAGGATTTGAGAATACAAAAAAGCAACTGCTCGGTGTAATCACTTTACCTATTACGGTTGGAGTGGTTACTTTGCAAACTCCTATTAATGCCATACCTTATGATCTCTCATACAATCTTCTTTTAGGCAGACCATGGATTCATGAGATGAATGCAGTGCCTTCAACCCTTCATTGTATAATGAAATATGTCTATAACAATAACATTTATCAAGTTGAAGATGATATCGAGCTTGAAAGTTGCTTGAACCTTGAAAAATGGGTTATAAGTCCTCTCACAACATTGATTCCCACTTCCAACATAGAAATTGAACATAACGATAAGGAATGGCAATCTAAATTCTTTGGTGATGATTGGGGATCCTTAGAATTCACACCATCATTTATGGGTGAATACATACCCACACAAAAGAAAGATGAGAAACAAGAACAATCAACCATCATGTCTTAACCTTTCAAAAGCATCCACCTCAACCACTTTAGACAATGTCACAAACTCCACAATAACCCCTAACAAACACAACAACGAACAACCCCCCAATTCCAAAGTACTGAAACAACTTTATGGAAAAGGATATGATTTCATGAAACAATTTGGGTATAATGGAAAAGGTTGTGGTGCTTAAGAACAAGGTACCTGCAACCCTATAGAGCTTAACACACAACAAACAACTCATTGTATTGGTTATTCTCCTTCATTCAACATCAATATTATCACACACGACTCTTCCAAAACTCTTTCTTATTCACATCAATAACCTTAGTTGCTGCTCCTTGCCATGTAATAGTTGTAGGATAATCACATTATCACTATTGCATGTCTTGCATCCATTGCAAGGGGAAACATACCATCATCCACTTTAGGCTCACCCTTGTCCTACACTAAGTGGGGGGAAAAGGGTTAGACAACCTTATCCCTTGTATGTCACTTGTTGTTGTCTCTTTCGACTACCCATTAACTTTTCATGAACATATAAGAGAAAGCTTGAGATGTGGATGACATGTCTTAAGATTGAATCGCATGTGACATACTACCTTTCTTCATGACACAACTTATCAAAAACATATGACTTGTCATAGGGATTTCTGAATAAGCTCTCATGATCTCCCTCCCTCTCTTCTACTTTAAAGAAATTTCTCACAAAATGGTGTGTAGCAATTTCTTTAAAGTGGGGGGCATACATTACCATTATTTCATTGTGCATTCATGCTTCCTAGTGTAGCCTTTCCATTTTTGTGATGCGTTTGACACTTTGTGGATGACATTGGGTGTGATGTCCTTCATAAGTGTGATCTATCTAAGCATATTACATTCCTCTTGGTGGCCTGATGCAACACACTACATCCCCTAAGTTGTGAATATACTATTCTTTGATTGGTCCTCTCTTGGAGACATTAGACATAATGTTCCCTAAGTGACTGACCCTGCATAAACTGAACAAGACTCATTCGAACATCCTTTACACTTTACATTTTAACATTTTTTCATTCCTTTTTGCCACCTTGCATAACACAACTTGCATGATTGTGGTACCTTTTCTTTTTTTTCAAGAGTATTTTTCTTTGTGGCGCCTTGTTAAAGTTATCAAAGGGTATAAATTTGGCATGGTTGAGTGGGAAGCCCAACTAGTGGCATGAATTTTCCCCATAGCCACTTTAATGTTTTGTGAGTGCATACCAACTAGCGTATGTTTCTCACCTTTTTCTTTTTGGGCATTCTCACCCCGTGGACAACTAGTTCCATGGCCCCAGAGTGAGTATATAGTTGGGCCTTCTCACCTCACGGACAACAAGTTCCATGGCCCCAGAGTGAGTACACATCCTCTTTTCAAACAATCAACCTAGATCTCTTTTCACAAATAGTTGGATTGATGATTAAAGCTTCATCTAATTCTTCTCAACACTTGTGTGTTCCTTTTTCCTTATGCCTAGTTTTCCATGGGATCTTCATCCTGGGGGCTTGATCATCCCTCTTGATCGTTGTATTCCATCTTGCTAACGTAAGTGCACTCAAACCCTCCCCTCGATGTTCATGGCTACTTTAGTGTGAATTTGAAGTAGGTTCATCCTCACTAAAGTGGGGGCTAAATGTGCCATAGAAAAATGGCCCTTTGTCATTTTCATGGCCTTTTAGGTCTTGTTTCATGGTGTTGGAACTATGTTGCTTTGATTTTATGCTGTAACATGGCTTGAACATGCTTATTTAGGTACTAAAATTCAAAGAACGACGTCTTGTGAAGGTGTTGTGAAGTGTTGTAAGACATTTCTACATTCTTATAGACTCTATTTAATGCAATTTACCTAAAAACCATCTTTTCACTCATCAACAAGTCCTATTTTGAAGTGTTGTAAAGTCTTGTAACAAACTTTCACACTTTTCTAGGCACATCTTCACTATTTACACCTTTCTCATGCTTTATTTTTCCCCTTTATGCCCTCATATGACTTAATTTAGTGTATTTTTGCATATTATCCTGACAAACAACATTAAACACAACATTATTCTCGACACTTGTTTTTAGGTCCTAGGTGAGACCCATTCGCCATGGGTGGCGAATGAGCCCCCCTTGGCCCCAAATTCAAAATATTTCAAATTTCCTTTCAAGATTTTATTAAAAATCACTTGATGTTGGCCTGTGATGAGGTATGAATGGATACTAAGGAACAATTGTATATAAATAAGTGTTTTTATCCTCATTTTATATACAACAACATCTCATAACTCAATCCACATCCATTCTTCATTATTCATCTATCAATCTTTCACTCCAAGTCAAGCAAACTAGGGATTTTTCATTGCAAGTCTTTAATTGAGCTTCTAAGGACATTCAAGGGTTGAATATTCATGTTATGTTGTAGAATTTAAAGTTCAAATAATCATGACAAGGTAATCATCTCCATTGTTGCATGCTTCATTACTTTATTTCATCACTTTGGTTTAATTACCTAAACGAGGTTTGACTAAGGCAAACCCCCATGCCCTAACTTTCAACATCTCTCTTTTGTCTTGATTGTTTGTAGATTTAGGACTCTTTAAGGTTTAGGAATAATTGAAGATTATATTTCAAAGTCATTCAATTCATCTATCCATCATCCAAGTCAAAACATCAACAAAAATGCATCTTCAGACCCAATTCTGACAATTTCTGAAGCGAACACCTGTAGAAGATAGAAAGGTAGATCTAAAGCTACAAAATAAAGTCCTAAATTTTTAGATCCTTGAAGGAGGATTGATTCACCAAGAATGGAGAATTAGTCCCATTTGTGGGCCTGAAAACTATTTTTATCAAAATCCAGCTCTCAGCAGATAGAAACCTGTTTTCAGAAGTTTTCAATAGAACAGGGACTGATTCGCCCTAGATGGTGAATGAGTCCTATCAAGCTTGAGAAAAATCATCATTCGAAATTCAATACATTCCAAGTTGATCACATTTTTCCCAGGTGCACTATGATTTTATCCATCTCTTTCTGTTCTGCATATTTCACCCATTTAGTTCATTTTGGCAATACACAATGTGTTTTCAAACATAGTTGTAATTACACTTTTGCATTCATTTTCAATCATTCAGATTAGTCCATTTCATTTAGTTAGGTGCATTCACATCATATCACATTGCACACATCCTAATTCGAGTGTTACATAAGTATTTTTGGACCCAAATCTCTCTCCTTTTAGGTAAAAACCCTAGAAGTGCAAGAGCCAACATTTGGGTTCCCAAATATCTATGTTTCATATATATACCTCTATGAACTTGTATGAATGTGCATCCAAACACATGATAGTTTTTGATCAAACCAACAAAATTTATTTGCATCTACTAATATCACAACACTTGACATTTTATTAAATGTAATCAATGCACAAGTCAGTTTTAATGATATAATGAAGATATTAGATGTGTATGAACAACAATATAAGCTTTATTTTTGGATGTAACACCCATGTGTAGTTATCACATTTCTCCCCTATTCATCATTTAAATAAGTGAAAAAACCTCCTTCCATTTTCTATGCGTGAAATAACATGACAAATCATTGGAAAACATGGTCCTATAACTGTTGCCACATCATGTTTTATAACTCTAGAGCATGAAAAACCATACATCATGGATATTGAATATCCAGATCCAATGTTTCACTAGTAGGCCGAGTTTTGCATCTCAACAAGGGTGCACTATTCGGTGACAACAACTGTAGTTCAGACTCATTAGGGATTCAACTAGTTGAACGTAGCTCAAAGTGATTTGGCGTGTTTGGGTGTGAAAGAGGACCATTCACAGCATAAATTTACTCACCCAGAAGCATTGGAATAGTTCGTTTGGTCACACAAGTTGTAGAAGGAAAGTTGCACCACTTTGCAACTTTGCATTACTTTCATTCGACAACTTTTTCCCCAAGCGAAAAGTCGCCACCACGGGAAAAAAACTTTGAGATAGTGAAAATAGAGAAAGGCTATTACAGAGGGTCCCAACGGGATCCCATAGCCTTAGAAAAAAAGTTTCTAAGCTTCACAGTGTTCGAGTAACAACCCGTCGAAGATTGTAGTCATTTTTCACTTTGGACTCTTAAGGGATTCAGTCAGTTGAACGTAGCTTAGAGCAATTTGACATGTTTGGGTGAAAAAGAGGACCATTCATAGCATAAAATTACCCACCCGAATGCTTTGGAACAATTCATTTGGTCACACGCATTGTAAAATGAAAGTTACACCACTTTGCAACTTTGTACTACTTGCATTTGATAAATTTTTCCCTAAGCGAAAAGTCGCCACCATGGGAAAACGCCTCCGAGATAGTGAAAACTGAGAGAGGTTATTGTAGAGGGGCCCAATGTGATCCCATAGGATTAGACGAGAAGTTTCTAAGTGTCACAGTATTCGAGTAACAAAATGATGAAGATTGCAACCATTTTACACTTTGGACTCATAAGGGATTCTATCGGTTGAATGTAGCTCAAAGTGATTTGTCATGTTTGGGTGTGAAAGAGGATCATGCCTTGTGTAAAAATACCTACTCAGATGTGTTGGGACAATTTTTTTGGTTATACGAGTTGCAGAATGAAAGTTGCACCACTTTGCAACTTTGCACTCCTTGCATTTGACAACTTTTTTCCCAAGTGAAAAGTCGCTACTACGGGAAAACGCCTTTGAGATAGAAAAAATTGAGAGAGGTTATTATAGAGGGGCCCAATGTGATCCCATAGGATCAGATGAGAATTTTCTAAGCATCACGGTATCCAAGTAACAACATGATGAAGATTGCATCCATTTTGCACTTTGGACTCTTGAGGGATTCTGCTGGTTGAATATAGCTCAGAGCAATTCGGTATGTTTGGGTGTGAAAGAGAACCATGCCTAGCATAGATGTACCCACCCAGATGTGTTAGAATAATTAGTTTGGTCACACGAGTTGCAAAATGAAAGTTGCATCACTTTGCAACTTTCAACTACTTACATTTGACAACTTTTCCCCAAGTGAAAATTTGCCACCATGAGAAAATGCCTCCGAGATAGTGAAAAATGAGAGAGGTTATTGTAGAGAGGCCCAACATGATCTCATAGGCCTAGAAAAGAAGTTTCTAGGAATCATGGTAGCTGAGTAATAACATGCTGAAGATTGCAGCCATTTTGCACTTTGGACTCATAAGGGATTCTACCGGTTTAATGTAGCTCAGAGCGATTCAACGTGTTTGGGTGAAAAAGAGGACCATAATTAGTATAAATGTACCTAACTGGACGTGTCAGAACAATTTTTTTGGTCACATGAGTTGCAAAACCAAAGTTGCACCACTTTGCAACTTTGCACTACTTGTATTTGACAACTTTTTCCTCAAGTGAAAAGTCACCAACACGGGAAAATGCCTCTGAGATAGCGAAAACCAAGAGGTTATTATAGAGGGCCCAACGTGATCTTGTAGGATTAGATGATAAGTTTCTAAGCGTCATAGTATCCGAGTAACAACATGTTGAAGATTGCAACCATTTTACACTTTAGACTCATAAGGGATTCTACTGGTTGAATGTAGCTCAAAGTGATTTGGTGTGTTTGGGTGCAAAAGAGGACCATGACTAGTGTAAAAAAACCCACTCAGATGTGTCAGAACAATTTTTTTGGTCACACGAGTTGTAGAACGAAAGTTGCACACTTTGTAACTTTCAACTACTTGCATTTGACAACTTTTTCCCCAAGTGAAAATTTTCAACCACGGAAAAAAAACTCCGAGATAGTGAAAATAAAGAGAGGTTATTGTAGAGGGGCCCAAAATAAACCCATAGGATTAGACGAGAAGTTTCTAAGCATCACGGTGTCCGAGTAACAACTCGTCGAAGATTGTAGCCATTTTGCACTTTGGACTCTTAAGGGATTTTGCCAGTTGAGCGTAGCTCATAGTGATTCGACGTGTTTGGGTGTGAAAGAGGACCATTTCTAGCCTAAACGTACCCACCCGGACGTGTTAGAACAATTTTTTTGGTCACATAAGTTACAAAATGAGAGTTGCACCACTTTGCAACTTTGCACTACTTGCATTTGACAACTTTTTCCCCAAGCAAAATGTCGCCACCATGGGAAAACACCATTGAGCTAGCAAAAATAGAGAGAGGCTATTATAGAGGGGCCCAACACGATCTGATAGGCTTAGGTGAGAAGTTTCTAGGTGTAACGGTATCCGAGTAACAACATGCTGAAGATTGCGGCCATTTTGCACTTTGGACTCATAAGGGATTTTGCAGGTTGAATATAGCTCAGAGTGATTCAACATGTTTGGGTGTGGAAAAGGACCATTCCTAGCATAAAAATACCCACACGGATGTGTCAGAACAATTTTTTTGGTCAGATGAGTTGCAGAACAAAAGTTGCACCACTTTGCAACTTTCAACTACTTGCATTTGACAACTTTTTTCCCAAGTGAAAATTCACCACTGTAGAAAATGCCTCCAAGATAGAAAAAACTAAGAGAGGTTATTGTAGAGGGGCCCAAAAAAAACCCATAAGCTCAGATGAGAAGTTTCTAAGCATCACGGTGTTAGAGTAACAACCCGTTGAAGATTGCAGTCATTTTGCTAGTCCAAAGTGCAAAATGACTGCAATCTTCAACGGGTTGTTACTTTAACACCGTGATGCTTAGAAAATTCTCATCTGAGCTTATGGGTTTGTGTTGGGCCCCTCTACAATAACCTCTCTCAGTTTTTTCTATCTTGGAGGCGTTTTCCTACGGTGGTGAATTTTCACTTGGAAAAAAAGTTGTCAAATGCAAGTAGTTGAAAGTTGCAAAGTGGTGCAACTTTTGTTCTGCAACTCGTCTGACCAAACAAATTGTTTTGACACAGCCATGTGGGTATTTTTATGCTAGGAATGGTCCTTTTCCACACCCAAACATGCTGAATCACTCTGAGCTACATTCAACCTGCAAAATCCCTTATAAGTCCAAAGTGCAAAATGGCTGCAATCTTCAGCATGTTGTTACTCGGATAGGTCGTTACACCTAGAAACTTCTCACCTAAGCCTATCGGATCGTGTTGGGCCCCTCTATAATAACGGGTGTTGTCATAATAGTGGTTTACAATTCCTGAGAGGAACTGATTTTAGTTGAAATCACATATTTTTAGAAAATATAATGATTTAAGCCTTAAAAATTTCTATTTTAAGGATTCCAATTGAAGAGGGTTTGATAAAATCACCTTAGCTCAAACCCCCTTGGATAGAACCTTGCTAGTTTTAAACCATACCTATAAATGCTGCCTCCCTTTACACCTATCAAAATAATCGATAAAAAAATCACTTTTGATTTAGATTTTAGGGATCAAATGAATTCATTTAAAATTTATTTCAAATGATTATGGTATTCCTCAGAACAAGCTATATCCAATGAATATAATTTTAATATGTTTTCATTTTGTTATGTATTTGTTTTTTAAGTTTTATTAAACATAGGTTTTTCATCGAAAAATGAATTTCTTTGTTCTTCACATGTGGAAAAATAGAATATTATCAAAAAAAGAAAAGAAAAATAGGAGTGCACCAGATATTGAATTCCTTGATCCTACAAAAAAATTAAATTAAATTTTGACATATACAAAAAAAGTTACTGCTACATATGGTCGCTACTGTGGTCTAAATTGTAATTATTTGACTTTGAAATTGGATTAAGGAAAATATATTCAATAAAAACTATCTAACCAAGTGGAAGACTAGATATTAGAGTTACAAATCTAAATTTAAAATAATTATAATTTTATCCTTCTCTTCATGGAAAAAAAGCTATATAGTAAGGCCACTTTTAAAAATAAGAGCCTCTGAAAAAAATTTCATGGGAGATGGAAAAAGAAGTGCAATTTGATTCCAAAAGTTTTGAAAAAAATATTTTTAGAATCTATAGACAAAATTTTATGAGACTCTAGTTTGCACCATCTTCAAATTCCTCATGGTTTAGCTGCTATAGGTGCCCGAATGTGAAGATTTAGTTAAAAATAATAATTTCAGTGTCCAGTTTGGCCAAAAATTGTAAACCACTATTATGGGATCACCCTAACCTCTCTCTATTTTTTCTATCTCAGTGGTGTTAGGGATTTTACCAATTGAACATAGCTCAAAGAAATTAGACATGTTTGGGTGCGAAAGAGGACCATGCCTAGCCTAAATTTACCCACCTGGACATGTCGGAATAGTTCGTGTGGTCACATGAGTTGTAGAACGAAAGTTGCACCACTTTGCAACTTTGCACTACTTGCATTTGACAACTTTTTCTCCAAGCGAAATGTCGTGACCATGGGAAAATTCCTCCAAGATAGAAAAAATTGAGAGGTTATTGTAGAGGGGCCCAACATGATCCGATAACCTCAGACGAGAAATTTCTAAGCATCACGGTGTCTAAGTAATAACCCATCAAAGATTGCAGCCATTTTTTACTTTGGACTCATAAGGGATTCTGCTGATTGAACGTAGCTCAGAGTGAAAACCAGTGCCTCACCTAAATAAGCTAAAAATTATTGAAAAACTATTTATTACCACACGTGTAAATCCTTGGAAAATTTGGAAATCTCCTTGCTTCAAATGAAGTGTCTTGGAAACATTCACTTGGAAGCCCATTCCATTGACCTTTTGACTCTAATTGCATTCACTTGGTATGTGCTCATGCTGTTCCATACTTTGTTTGTGCTATTGTCCATGTGAATATGTTGCCAAAGCTGACAAGAGCAACAAATTCCAAGTGAATTTTTGGAGATATTGGTTGGTTGAAGAATGTTTCAGAGTTGTCAAAGGTGTTGGAGGGTATTGAAACATTGCTACCCCCACTGTTCATGTTGTTCTCCCCTTTTGTTATTTTGTGTAATTTTGGCTTTAGGAGTTGTTTGGTGTGGTTAGGAGATGTTTGGTGTGTTTAGGAGTTTCCTAAGGTCATTTATGACCATGTGAAATCATGTAATGCACTTTAGTGTGCTTAGAGGGTCGTTGATTTAAAAGTTACAAAAAATTGCCAAATGGGCAAGAAAAGTTGTCATTCATTTTTAGCAAGTTGTCAAAAATTAGGTAATGGTTACATGCAATCAAGAAAGTTGTTCCTAATCATTGGAATCAATTGTAAATGGCTAGAAAAAGCATGAATAGGATGTAATGGTCAAATGGAATGGCGTAGGAGAACCCTCAGGAATTGATGCCTACATGAGGAAAATTTTGCGTTTTTGTCTTGTTTTGTGTTGTTTCATGTTAATAAGGTCATTTTTGACAAATTTCCATCATTTGGGGTCATTTTGCAAAGTTTTGTGTCATTTGTGTAAAAGTTGCAAAAAATGCTCAATTGTTGTCAATGTTGTCAATGACAACTTTTTTTTTATTGTAATGTCAAATTTTTAAAAAGTTGTTAGAATTTGGTTGAGGGTCAGTTGGCAGTTGTTTCTTGTTTGTACAGGCATAAATATTCTTTCTATGCATGACCCAAGGGTTAGAGGTGGGTTGGTTGAAGATTTGAATGAAATTTGAATCAACCTGGAGACTATTTCTATGTTTCTTTTCTGGAATATTGCTGCTCCATTGCATGGTATAGACTAGTACAAATTGGTACAGTCTTTAGATTGGTCTTGTTTGATATAATGATGAACTAAATTTCATTTTCATTTGTTTTGGTTCATTCTCATTGAGTATTTTGAAAGTTATTGCAAATTTACTAAAACTCGCCTAAAACCCTACCTAGGGTTATTTGTTTTGGGAAAAATGTCATAACTTTTTTTTCCATTGTTAGATCTTTGTAAATTTTTTAGGAAAATTCTACAACTATGTTATCTTCAACCTTACTAAAGTGATTTGTGAAAGTTATTAATGATAGTTTGTTGCATTTCATAGTGAAAATCAGACTGTGTATTCATTGGAAAGCAAGTTGGGTGGATCAAGGCATGATTGGGTCCGGTTTGGAATTGGAGAAGGTGTTGGGTTCATGTGTAATGAGGTCCTACAAACCTGTTTCAATGAGTAGTTGATCCATGATAAGAAGTTTGTGTCAATTTGATGTGACTATTCTATTAGGACTGTACAAGGCAGTTTTGACCCTAGGTGCCTAAGAACATGTTTGAAGTACATTTGTGAAGCAAGGATGAAGAATGGATGTAATGGAAGCCTTGTAGCCCTATTTCAAGAAGTTGGAAGCCTTTAAAAGGTCATTCCCTTGCATTTATATTGACTGTCCTATGGGACTGTTTGACAAGGCCTAGAGTATACTATCCTAAGGAGACTGTCAAAAGGTAGTTTGTTGTGTCTAGTAGGATGCCAACAACACATGAATGAGTTATTTCCCTCTGATTCACATTTGAAAAGTCTGATCATGACATAGGAAGATCCAATTCAATAATTCCAAGAAGTCTTAAGACAAATCCATGAACAAGCCATTGAATGGTCAACTATGTTTGGAATCCTGGAAGCCTTTAACCATTGTTGTTGTTGAAACCAAGTAAACCCTGCCTCTACATCATGGAAGCATGGTTGTAGTTTTTTTTCAAATTTGGAATGAATTGAAGCAAGCCTTTTTTGTGATTTTTGAGTGAAATAAGGAGTGGTTTGGGTTCTTTGTGGTTGGTGAAGGTGTTGGGAATATGTGGAGAGGTCTTGCAAACCTATACCTTGGGGTTTTGAGCATTTTTGAAGGGTTAATACAAGTCATTTTATGACTATCCCAAGAGGACTATTTTTGCAGTCATAAGCAAGGTGCTAGTGTCCAAGCAAGTTGGTGCTTTGAATGAGTCTTGGTAGTGAATACCTGATGGAAACACCTTTGAAATGTTCTACAAAGGCCTCCAAGTCAGTGGTTGAGGGTTTGAAGCAATCTTTATTGATTTTTATTTAGGCCATTAATGTCGCCTTTCCTAGTTTGAACAACTCAAATCTTGTAAGCCCCATGAATTTTTGCATTGTTGAGTCTCCACAAAAAAGTTGTTATGACCATTCAATTCCCTTAGACAAGTTTTCCATAATGTTCACACTATCTCTACATTGTGTTGAATCAAGGTCTCCAAGTAGGTTCATTGATAGGTCTGCTAAAAGTGCATTTAGGAGAAGCTATGAAGAACATGCAAGAATAATTTTCCTTTTGGGTCTGTTTTCATGTTGATTTTCCTTCATCTACATCAGGAAGGAGTTCTATGGTTTATAGAAGATCAAGAAAATATGCCTTTGTACGATAGAAGACATTGTTTCGGATTTTTCATAAATCCACATGCTTTTCCTTCAAGACAACTTTAAATGTAAACCATAAACCATTACAACTAGCTTTAAATTTAATATACACATTTAATTGAGGCATATATTAAGGAATATACACATTTTCATGTATTAATTTCTCATAATTTTTGTATATCAAAAAATAAACTAAGTCAATAACAAATATTACAATAGTGATGGAAGAACATCTTGAAAATCCTCCCATTTCTCAATACTTGTAGCAATACATGCAGGGAAATAATCATCCCATTTGCAACCCAGATCATGAAATATATTGTACAAGAAGAAACAAAAGGAGTTGCTGCCCATTTTTTTTTCTCCAATCCACCCCAGGTGGCTCGATTATTTGCATTCCAAAATGCTTCAAAGCATGTACATTCCCTACTCCCTTGGAAACACATGGGTAGTAGCCTCTCTGTGGTTGTGTACTCTCACTAGGTAAACCCACAATAGTGGGTTACAATTTTTTGAATGAAGAAAAAATAGAAATGGTCATAAAAAAATTTAAAATGGTTTACCCCTTCTAATGAAGGGGGTTCGAATGAACCACCCCCCTTCTAATGAACCCTCCCCCCTTCTAATGAACCCCCCTCCCTTCTAATGAACCCCCTTTTGCACCATATAAGGGGGGTTTGAATGAACCCCCTTCTAATGAAGGGGATTCGAATGAACTCCCTTCTAATGAAGGGGATTCAAATGAACCCCCTTCATTAGAAGGGGGGTTCTAATGAACCCCCTTTTTTCACCTTCCCCTCCACCATTTCAGAATTTATGCATTTTTTTGACTATCGAAGCTTGGGAAGGAGGTGCAAATGGAGTCAACTTGATAAACCAAGTTGGATGATTGTAGGGATTCAAACATGCTTTCCAACAACTATAAATTTAATATATATATTTTATATTTTAGTTTTACTGTACATAGGCTTTTCACCGAACATCAAGTTCAATGAAAAATCATTGTGGAAAAATAGTAAATTTGAGGGAATTTTTTTTGAAAAATATATATCCACTAGGTATTGATGTCCTCGTTCTAACAAAAAGAGAAAAATTGAATTTCAATACATACTGAAAAAGATATGCAAGCCAAAGTGTACCTATGTCTAAATTATAAATGTTTTGACTTCAAAACTTAATTAAAAGAAAAATATTCAACAAAATGCTTTGAAACAAAATGAAAGAACTAGATACTTGTGTTAACAACCTAAATTCAAAAGAATTAGAATTTTATCCTTTGTAGAAAAAAAGTTATGTGAGCCGAACTACACACCACTTTTTAAAAATGTTGTTTACTATTAAAAACTAGTTATCAAAGGAGACACAAAAAAATTACAATTTAATTTCAATTTTTTTTTTAAAAAATACATTTAAAATCTACAGAAAAAATCTCACAAATCACTAGTTTACATCATTTTCAAATTCCTAATAGTTTACCTACTATAAGTGTTAGAAAGTGAAGTTTTCTTTGAAAATGTTGATTTCAATGTCAAGTTTGGCCAAAAAGTGTAACCCATTATTGTGGGATGACCCCACTGGAATTTGGTCCACAAAAAACTTGCAAAATCCTAAAAATTCAGACATGACTCACATAAAAATCATTAAAAGACCAATAACTGAATAATGTCAGACATACACCTTTTGACTAGATCTATTATCACCTTCATGCATGCTATAAGTAGATCAATTGAAGGTCCTACAATGGAGATGTGGCCCATATTTCGCTACTTTCTGATCTCTTGATGATCCTACTTATAAATTTCAAATATATATTAACATAATTTACATCAAAAACATGTATCATATAAGAATATGAGAAATCTACGAAATGGAAAAGAAAGAGAAGATTGAAAACCAGAAAATGCACCAGCAATCGATGTTGTTCTTTTCTTAAGTTGACAATCTTTAATGAAGCCTTTCCCTTTTTTCTCCTTCACTAGTTTTGCATATCTCTTCACTAAAGCATACATATAATTAATAAGTGGGTTAAAAGTGTGTCACCAAAAAGTGTATACTTTGCTTGATATGAGAATAATTGATGACAAATTGGACTTAATGAGGCCTTGATTTGGTGTGAAGTGTTTTACACATCCACACTAGGTCTTGAACCCTTGCAAATTGAATAAAATACATTTATTGATGTTTTGCAAGAGTGTTGTAAGGTGTTGTAATATATCTTCACACTTTTATAGGACCATAATTTTATAATTCACCTAATAACCTTACCAAGACCTATTTCGAAGTGTTGTAAAGTCTTGTTAAAAAATTTCACACTTTCCTAGACTTGTCATCAATATTTACACCTTTCTTATGCTTTAAATGGCCCCTTTATGCACTTACAGACCTTAATTAAGTGTCTTGTTGAAGAGCTTGATAAACAACCTTTAATATTTCTTAATCTCTGACATCCACTCAAAATTTCCTAGGTGGACTAAGTCGCCACCTTGGGTGACTTAGTCCCATGTGGCACAAAAATCAAAATGAATTCAAATTTCTTTCAGGTTTTTATTCTTTAAGACCTAAGATCGGCTTGTGATGAGGTATTTTCAGGAATTAAGGCATAATTGTGTATAAATATAGGGTTTTCCCTCTCATTTTAAGATAACTCATCTAAATTAATAACTCATCATCATTCATCCATCATTCATCATGTTCTCAAGTCAAGCAAGCTAGGGTTTTAGCATTCTAAGTCATCAAGATAGCTTCCTAAGACATTCAAGGGAAGAATCTTCAACTTTTCCTACAAAAAATAAAAATTAATCATCATGGAAAGGTACTAAATTCATTGTTACATGATTCATTATATCATTTCTTCATTTTGGTTTAATTACCTAAAAAGGGGTTTGACCAAGGCAAACCCCCATGCCGTAACATCCAACATTTCTCCTTCTTGTCTTGTGTGCTTGCAGATTTAGGAACTTTAAGGGTTTGAAGATCATTAAGGATTAGGTTGAAGATTCATTGAAGACATCTCCTAGTTTACCAAGTCAAAGTATCAATAAAAAGTCACTTTCAGGCTCAAAAATCAAAGTTTTAGAAGTGGACACCTGTGGGAAACCAGAGTGCAGACCTAGGGCATCCGTTTCCACTTTCAAATTTTCATAAATTTAGAAGTGGACTAAGTCACCATTAGTGGAGGATTAGTCCCATTGAACTTTTTTTTCAAAATTTGTTTTATATTTGGATACCCATTTGGCCGAAACGGGCTCCGGTGCAATCTTCAGAAATCACCCTGAAAAAGGACTAAGCCGCCCGACCTAGCGTAAATGTCCCAACAGGCTTAAAAATCAGAATTTATAGAATTTCAGAGTTGTTTCAAGTCTACAACACACTTCTAGGTTCACACCTTTTGTATTATAGCTTTCTATTTGGTTTTATTTTCATTTTTAGGCCATTTTCCACATGTTTGTATACAACACTGTGTTTTCCAGCAGTTCACATTTCTTAGGTTTTGCGTTATTAAATAATTTCATTTTTAGATCAGAGCATTAGAGCATCTTAATTAGACATAATAAATCTCATTCACATTAACTTTGAGTGTAGACATTTGCATTTTGGCCCACATCTCTCTCCTTTTAGGTGAAAAACCCTGGAAGTGCAAGAGAGCATTTGGTTTGCCAAAATCATTGTCTACAAAAAGACAGTCACAAATGCATCAATGACAGTCCTAAATGCATATGAAATCAAACACCAATAGAGAATACCAACTTAAAGGTGGTCAATAGAGAGCACCATATAATTATCATTTTGCAAAATAACAATAATGTTAAGAAGGGTTTCAGGGGAGTATTTGGAGTGTGGACAAGTGCTTAGGAGCAAAGACTTTTTCCAAACCCAAGGTATAAGTTGCTGCCACCTTTGGAAACTAGAGAATATTGTGCTTATTTTTTTCAAAACCACATTGTGATTGTCAACCAAGCCATGAAGAACATGAATTCAAAGAAGGGTTTGTGATGCTCTATCTTGAAATTATTCACTATTTCTTTGGCAATGAGGTAACTTAGAAAGACAAAAAGAATTTTCAATTGCACCAAATTTTCCCTTTTTCTATTTCTTAGAAAGTGGTATGAATGAATGGAAACTTGCATTAAAACAACTATGTCAAGTCACTTGAACTTATCTAAGTGCATGATGAAGGTGAATTTTTTATGGCACAAAAAAATTAATGGAAACTTGCATTAACATTGATGAAAGCTCATAGGTTTTCCAAATTAGTTGAAAATAAAAGTTTTCCCACAACCATCAATAATAATGAATTTGAATCTATTATGTCATGTTTTCCAATTTATATCTTCAATCTCCTAAAAATTAAAATTTTGCATGCAACATCCATCTAATTTAATGTTGAATTCTATGTGTAACAATGAAGATTAATAAAACAATCAAATAAATGGTCTATAAATTGTCAAAAAAAAAAAAAGAAACTCAATATAAACATCTACCTAAAATGAAATAGAGTGAATTCCACTAGCCATGCTGGAAATGGACTACTATAAGCAATGCAAATAGAATTCATAAGCAAATTTGTGTTAAGTTGATGTTGTTTATATAAGTTTAAACATGAATTCATCTAAATTATGTCATGTTTTTCAATTTTTTTCTTCAAACTCATAAAAATTTAATTTTTTTATGCAACTCCCATCTAATTCAATGTTGAATTCTATGTCCAATTGTTATGATTAATAAAATCATTAAAGGAATTTAGTTTATATTGTCAAAAACAAACAAATATACTAAATATAAACATTTCAATATTACCAAAATGAATATATTACCTAAGATAATGTAAAATGATGTAGGAAATTCAAAATGTCTTCTTCTACGTTGTCTAGCATGCAAATTGGTGGTAAAAAGGTGATGGATCAAGCATAGATTGGTACAATAGGGAGTCAACTGCATAAAAAAGGCATTTCTGAGTCAAGTAAAGCGCTGAACTAGACAAATGCAGAAGCATGTGGGCCTGAATCATGGGGTCAACCCCTATTTTACCGTTTCAAGGTAAAACCCATTTGGTGCTCACCAAATTTGGAGAGCACCAAATGTGTTTCTTTGAAATGTTTTCCAAATATAGAGAGGAAAGGAGTGAGACTTGAGATAGAGAGAGAGAGGGGATAGGAGTGAGAGATTAGTCTAGGTAGCATGGTAGGGACTGGGACCTGAGAGCGATAGACTTGAGAGGGATAGAGAGTTATCTAGTTAGGGTTGGGGGAAATACCTGACAATGGGAGAGGGGTTGGGAGGGATGAGACCCGAGAGATAAAAAAGGACCAAAGGGGGAGAGAGAGAGGGAGTGTGGGAGATGGGCTTGGAGTGAATTATATTTGTCTAGGTAGGGTGGGAGGTACGTGAAACCTGAAAAAGAGGGAGTGTGAGAGAAGGGATTGGAGTGAAATAGATTAGTCTAGGTAGCATGGGAGGGAGTGAGACTTGAGAGAGAGAGAGAATTGAGAGGGAGAGAGAGTTATTCAGTTAGGGTGGGGGGGATGACCTGAGAGAGGGAGTGAGAGATAGAGGGAGTGGGAGATAGAGGGATCAGAGACATAAAACCTAAACCCTAAACCTTGAAAACAAAACCATTAAACCCTCTACCCTCTACCCTCTACCCTCTACTCTCAACCCTCAACCCTTAAACCATAAACCCTCATCCCTTAAATCGTAAACCCTCTACCCTTAACCCTTAAAACCTCTACCCTCTACCCTTAACCCTCAACCCTCTACCCTCCACTCTCAACCCTCAACCCTTAAACCCAACCCCAACCCTCAACCCTCCCAACTCTCAACCCTCTACCCCTCTACCCCTTAACCCTTAAACCCTAAACCCTTAAACCCTCTGTACCCTTAAAGTGTAAAGTGTAAACCCTAAACCCTAAACCCTAAACCCTAAACCATTAAACCCTAAACCCTAAACCGTAAACCCTTAAACTGTAAACCCTTAAACCCTCTACCCTTAACCCTTAACCCTCAACCCTCTACCATCTACCCTCAACCCTCTACCCTCTACCCTCAACCATTAAACCCTAAAACCATCAACCCTCAACCCTCAACCCTCTACCCTTAACCCTTAAAACTTAAACCCTCTGTACCCTTAAACCATAAACCCTAAACCCTAAACCCTAAACCCTTAAACCCTAAACCCTTAAACCCTCTACCCTCTACCCATTGCCCTCTACCATTAAACCTTACACCCTAAACCCTTAAACCTTCTACCCTTAAACCATAAACCATAAACTGTAAACACTAAGCCATAAACCCTTAAACCCTCTACCCTATACCTTTAACCCTCTACCCTCTACCCTAAACCCTAAACCCTAAACCCTGTGTGTGTGTGTGTGTCTCTCTATATATATATATATCTCATGTCTCCCTCCATCTCTCCCTCCATCCATTCCTCCCTCTCTACCCCAATCCATCAACTCTATACCCTCAACCCTTAAGCCCTTAAACACTCAACCCTAAAACCTAAACCCTAAACCCCTAAACCCTAAAACCTTAAAACCTAAACCATTAAACCCTCTACCATCTACCCTTAACCCTAAACCCTAAACCCTTAAGCCTAAACCCTTAAACCATTAAGCCATCTGCCTTAACCCTGAAACCTAAACCCAAACCATCTACCCTTTGCCCTTAACCTCTACCTCACCCTCTACCATCAGCCCTCTGCCATCTACCATCAACCCTCAGCCCTCAACCCTTAAACCCAAAACACAACCCTCAACTCCTAAACCCTAAACCCTAAACCCTTAAACCTAAACCCTAAACCCTTAAATCCTCTACCCTCTACCCTTAACCCTTAACCCTCTACCCTCAACCCCAAAACCCTCAATCCCCCCTCTCTCTCAACCCTAAAACCCTCAACCCTCAACCCTTAACCCTTAACCCTTAACCCTTAAACCTTAAACCATATACCCTTAAACCCTAAAACCTCTACCCTTAGCCCTCTACCCTCTACCCTCAACCCCCCTCTCTCTCTCAACCCTACACCTCTACCCTTAAACTATAAACCGTAATACCTAAACCCTAAACCCTCTACCCTGAACCTTTAAACCCTAAACCCTTAAACCATATACCCTCTACCCTCTACCCTTAACCCTCAAACCTAAACCCTCAACCCTCTCTCTCTCTCTACCCTCTACCTCTACCCAAACCCTAAAAATATCAAACCTCAACCCTCAACCCCTCTACCCTTAACCCCTAAACCCTTAAACCCTCTACCCTTAACCCCTAAACCCTTAAACCCTCTACCCTTAAACTGTAAACCATAAAACGTAAACCATAAACCCTTAAACCTTCTACTGTCTACCCTTAACCATGAACCCTCTACCCTCAAACCTAAACCATCAACCCTCTCTCTCTATATATATCTTATGGACCTCCCTCCATCTCTCTCTCCATCCATTCCTCCCTCTCTATCCTAATCAATCAAATCTATACCCTCAACCTTTAAACCCTTAAACACTCAACCCTAAAGCATTAACCTTCAACCCTCAAAACTTAAACCCTTTACCCTCTACCGTCAACCCATTACCATCTACCCTCAACCCTAATATACCAAACCTAATCCATCAACCCTATACCCTCAACCATTAAACCCAACTAAACTCTCTACCCTAATCCCTCAACCCTTAAACCCTCAACCCTCAATACTCTACCCTTTACCCTCAACCCTCAACTCTTAAACCCTAAACCCTCTACCCTCTACCCTCTACCCTCTATGATCAACCCTAAACCATCAACCCTCTCTCTCTCTCTCAAGTCTCTCCCTCCTACCCCTTCTACTACTCTCAAGTCTCTCTCTCTCTCTCTTACTTACTCCCTCTATTTTTCCCCCCTCTACCCTTAACCCTTAAACCCTCTACCCTCTACCCTCTACAATATACCCTAAACCATATCCCTCTCTCTCTCTACCCTAAACCATCAACCCTATAGTTACTCAACCCTATTCCCTCAATTATCAACCCTCTAACTTAAACATTGGATCCTCAACCCTCATCTATCTCTGTCCCTCCCTCCTCTTATCTACTTCTCTCTATCTCACTTCTCCCTCCATCGATTCCTCCCTCTCCACCCTAATCCCTCAACCATCAAACCTAATCCCTCAACACTCAACACTCAACCCTATTTCTATCTCTCACTTCCTCTATCTCTCTCTCTCTCTCTCCTACTTGAGAGAGGGAGAGAGAGAGTGGGAGGGAGGGGGAGAGAGAGGGAGTGGAAGATAGAGGGAGTGAGAGAGAGTGAGAGAGAGGCCTGAGAGAGGGAGAGGGGGTAGGAGGGAGATACTTAAGAGAGAGAGAGGGAGAGGGAGAGGGAGAGGGAGAGAGGGTGGGATGGAGATACCTATGAGAGAGGGAGGGGGTGGGAGGGAAATACCTAAGAGAGAGAGAGAGACCTGAGAGTGAGAGAGGGAGAAAAAATGGGAGAGAGGGGGTGGGAGGGAGAGAATTGAGAGTAGGAGAGAGATGGAGTGGGAGATAGAGGGATGGGAGAGAGATACAGGGAGTGAGAGAGGGAGAGGGGGTGGGAGGGAGAGGGAGTGACCAAGATAGAGGGATGGGAGAGAGATGGAGGGAGTGAGAGAGAGATAGAGAG
>VDFB02168118.1:77784188-77802089 GCA_007258455.2 Sequoia sempervirens
CAATGTTAGTCAATAAACAAGTATAAAACAATCATTCCCCATGCAATTCATTTAAAATAAAATTAACAAGAAAACAAAGATAGAAATTCAAATGAAAGCTTATTGAAATCTTATTCAAAACATCCAAACTAGAATCCCATGGGGGAATTGGTGCTACTTTGATGTGGAAAGTAGCCCTTTCCCAATTCCTTGTAAGTTTTGATGATGAACAATGTGATCCTTGATGAAAATTTGTCAATAACCTAGCTAATATTGATGAGAAACTATAAAAACATGGATGAAATGTTGATGAACTTGCTCCAAATCTGTAGATAGTAATCTTGCATAAAGTTGTGGATCCAAAATCAATAGAGAATCCTTCCATTTATAGGAAAGAAGAATGGAGAGGTGAGAAACATGAAGAATGTGGGACTAAAAATGAACCAATAACAATGTGCCACTTGTCAACATGCTATTGAAGAGAGGTGGAGCACATTTTGATCAATGTGCATGATAAATGCAATTAGGTGGAATTTGAAATTCAAAAGATGGCTTGTGGAGGAAGAGTTGAAAGATGAGTTAATGCCACTTGGCTCAAGAAAAAGGACATGTAAGAGCCTTCAATGCCATGTTGGAGGACAAGTCCTTTTGGGAGGGAGATTTCAAATTGGAGGAATATTCCAAAGAGATGCCATTTTTGAATGAAATAGAAGAATTAATAAATCAATTAAATTGATTTACATGTGCAAGTTGCAAAATCTAGAGGATTTGAGGATTAGAGTTAGAGTTAATTAGGATTTAATTAACTTAGATGGAAATTAGTTGATTTGAAATTTGACTTAGATTTTTAGATTTATTTAAATCAAATGGGAGGAATAATGAATATTAGATTTAATTAAATAAAGTTTGATTTATTTAATTAAAAGGGATGATGTTAGATTTACTCAAATAAAGGTGATTTATTTAATCAAAAGAGGAAATATGATTTAATCAAATAAAGTGATTTATTTAATTAAAAGAGGAACATTAGGATTAATTAAACAAAATGATTTACTTAATTAAAGAAATATAATGATTTAATCAAATAAAGTTGATTTATTTAATTAACAGAGGAATTATGATGAATTAATTAAATAAGGATTATTTAATTAATTGGTTAGTAAAGAAGTGATTCAGGAAGAACTGATGTTAGTGAATCAGGATCAAGTGTGCGAAATCAATTAGTATAATTTGAACGTCTACATTTTGCCCCTCTTTGAAGCAATGTACCTACTACGTTGGTTCAAAGAATAAACTTGCCGATATCAAAATTCAAATTTTTTTATGATTTTTTCCGATGCCCCACTATTTCCCCAGCAGAAGAATTATGCTAGTATATTGCCCCCTCAAGAGATCAGACAAAAATTTGGATTTTTGGGTGATGTCTCAAAAAAAGAGGACAAGCTGCCCGACAGGTCTAGAAAGGCTCCAGGATATTGAAAAATGTGCCAAAACACAAGAAAAAGATTTGAAATGAGCTTCGGTTGGGAAAAAATGGGGTCGGGGCCACAAAACCCTAGTTTGAGGGCTAAAACAGGGCAAAAAACCCTAATTTTCATGCTTAAATACCCTTGGAGGGGTCATTTTCCATTCATTTTCGCATTCACACTTTGAGAATTCCTTCGTTTTGAGCTCTGACCCTCCTGCATGAATGGCACAAAGAGTGCTTCCTCGACACATTTCGAGTGAGTTCGAGTGTACTAGCAACCTCCAAGCATAGGACCAATGGTATGTGATCCTAACCCAACCTTTAATTCTGATTTTCGAGTGCATTTATTATGGTTTGAAAGGTCAAACTTGTCCAACGTCGCTATATAGTGACACTAAAAGTTCATAATCGATGACGCTAGGCTTCAAATCGCGCCACTATTGTGACTTGTGACATCGTGTTGTAGTTTAGCTTCAGGGGTCAAACTCCTGATGGTGACGCCAGTGCATATGACGATGCCACAGGTCAATTAGGTTTTAGGGTTTTTGGTCAAATGAGCCTACGTATCTAAATAGTGATGCCGTGGCCCGGTTTGAAATTTGAATGGGTCAAGCATCATAGTTTGGAGTTTCCAAAGGGCGATGCCATTGCAAATAGTGACACAATCATGGTTCTTATGTCGAAAACTACAAACGAGGTCAAATTTTTTTATGAATTTTGATGCAATGAATTTATGAGTGCAGGAGGACAGAGAGCCTGTGCTTTCATGTGAGCATCGACCCTCGGTGCTGACCAAATTGAGCCATTTGCACGAGTTGCGGTAGGAGCACCTAGGTGAGATCAGCCTCTGGTATGTTTCCTATGCGCCCATCGTCAAGACTCACTTGGCGATGATGATAGCTTTGGCTGAGAGGTGGCATAGCAAGACCTCGTCCTTTCACCTTCTCACCGGCAAGGCCACTGTTACATTGGAGGATGTTTGGCATATCTTGCGATTGCCCATCCATGGTGAGCAAGTTATTTATGATACCAATGTCGGTGGTGACACATGCTTCGAGATCCTGGAGGTTGAGGAGCTCACACTTTCTGAGGGCTAGCTTGATCTGGACTGTTACAGACACTAGGTGCCAATTTTCAGGTTGATCATTGTTGTGATCATATCAGGGTTAGTGGCTCTAGATTGGCGAGGAAGATATTTCAGCTTGGGATGGGGTCTGGCTTGGGAGCGGATGCTGCGGGAGAGGACACTATTTTCTTGGGGACTAGTGATGCTGGCCTAATTATATCATGATCTGCATGAGTTCACCTATTGTGACAGCTGAGTGATTGGTGCCGACGTCACATTATTACACATATGGGTGTGAGAGCACATAACCATGCTTCGACCGAGGGTTACTGTGGTCGATGTTGAGCCTAATGACCCAAAAATTTGGAGGTATAGGGGAGGCCTTACCTTTACACATACATGACAACTAGGCCTACCTCACTGGTTGCATGTTATAAATGAGATGATAGTGTTTACTTGGAGGCCATGGTTACACATGCCTGCTTGGTACGACGATGTGCAACAATTATTCTACGCTCGCCAGGACCAACTCATGCAGGGGCGTGAGCATACCATGATCGAGTGCTACCTACTAGATAGTGTAGCAAGACAGTTTAGGGATGTGCAGGACCGATCTAATGACTAGTATGTGGCCATTTTTGCAAGGACATCCAAAGAGACTTCCTAGGGTCAGATGATCCTAGCGTCCGATGCGGTTGACAGTTTTAAGCAGCTAGTGGCTAGGCCATGGGCCTATGCATAGGGATAGGTCGATCCAGGCACTACACCTGCCTATGATGACTAGTTTAGGCCTCCACTTCAGCTTATAGTCCCAGGAGTAGCATTTCCATGGAGGAGACCTCGAGGTAGGACATCAAGGAGGGGGCAGGAAGGACAGGTTCCAAGAGCACTTTGAGGAGGAGGAGGACCACCTCCATGCCAACCATATTAGAGAGGTCAAAGAGATCAAAAACTACCTCTCAGGGACCAACAACCACCTTAGCCACCTTAGCCACCTCAGCCACCACAACCATACCCATGAGATGCCCAGATTCAACAACTTCAGGGGCAGATATAGGGTTTATAGGAAGCTATAGTAGAGAGGGACTGGTCCAGACAATAGGTCTAGGGTCTCATGACAAAGAGAGACCATGAACGCCAGTAGAGGTAGGTGACAAAGCCGTAGCTAGCCTAGGAGGTTGGTAGGAGACATTAGCTGGAGAGCATGGCTGCATCATCATAGGGCAGGACAATCCTCATGAGAATGTACCATGAGACAGTACGGGAGGCCAAGTACTATAGGATTCACTATCGGCAGGCCATACCCACAACAACTCAAGTACCAGAGTAATCTCATCAGACTAGTATGAGATAGGAAAATGATTGGGCTGAGAGATAGGCGGGTGAGGGGAGCAGCCACTAGGGCTAGTTCATACAGTTTTGATCAACACCATTTGATTCTTTTTAAGATCCACGGGCTCCATTTTTTGATAGCCTCATGGACATTGTATACTTGATTGATACAACTACACATGATCCTGATTTGTACCATGGAAGTTACATTTTGATATATATATGATATGATCAATTCATTATGTGATGCATCTAATTTATTTATTCATTATGGATGGATGTATTTGATGTTCTATATGCAATGTGATGTGATTCTATATGATATGATGTATGATTATGCATACGTTTATGGATGTCATGGATGCATTTATTTTTTGTATTATTTCTATGCACTTTTATGATGATGATGTATGGAGTATGAATTCAAATGTTATGATATGCAAATGATTTTAACATGCTTTAGACTAACAAATCTATATTATACCCATAATGGATGATGTTATATGTTATGATTATGAGATGTATGAGATGTATGAGATGTTATGACATGCTCTTTTTCTTTTTTCAGTATCTTTTTCATGTATGATAAGATGATGCATATATGGATGATATGATGATGCTTATATGATTATGCAATGGATGCAAATGTATGGTTCATGAGATGCTTAGAATAACCAATTTATATTATGTGATGATAAAATGTAGTGCATGTGAGATGATCAATGTTTCCTATTATGATATGGATGATATGCAACATGCTGACGATTTGTGGATGCAAGATGGATGAATTGGTGATGTTTTTGATTAACTGTCATGGTACCATGTTAGCGCAGAGAGAAGAAAGAAGAAATGAGATGATGACAAGAGGATCCAACAAGTCCATGTTCTATGAGACTTTATTAGAGATGATGGTGATGATGTATTTCTTATCAGGAATTTGGATTTTAAAAGGGCTTACTTACCTTATGTTTGATAACACACGTGGGAACGATGCATAAAGGTATAAAGAACTAGGATGTTGTTGCACCTAGTGTGATGGAATTTGACTTGAAAATTAGATAGGAGTACTCCTATTCACACTTGACATACAAAACATTATTTAAAATTTAGTTTAGACACTTCAAATATCTTAGGCCAAAATATAGGAAGGAAAGCCTTCCTATGTGGTCAACAAGACACCTAAAACACCCTCCCTACAAACCAAACAAAGAGCACATGACCAAGGTTATATTACAAGAACATCCAACAAGCACAATAGATAAAAATATAATGATCGTTGCCCCATTCCTTTCTCTCTAAATTTCTTTGTTTGGACATCATCGAGAGGTCATTAGAATGAGTGCAATAAGATAAATCAAAAGACAAAGATCAAGTAAACAAACAAGCTAATGTTCTTCATACCGCTAGCCAAGCCTAAACTATGGTGATGCCTGATGTTGATGTCCATTGTAGGAAGGATTCATCCTATGATGTTATCAGATGATTTGGGATTGATTGGATGATGGGCTATTAATACCAAGAGTTGACCAACTTGTTTACCTATTGACCTAGACTTCAAATTTTGACACTTGAGTTTTCACTTTCAAACTGCTAGAATTGTTTCCAATTTCTTTAGCAAAGGTTGAGGATGATGATTATTTATTATGAGCGAATGTTTATTTCATGTGAATGCGAAACATGATGGATGGATTTTTGGGTTTTTAATGTTTTTGATGTTTTGAAATGTTGAGGATGTTTTTGGTATTTTCAAGGTGTTTTACAAATGTTTTGATTTTCAAAATTTCCAATGTTTTTGGTTTTCTGAGATTTTGAACAAGAACCTAACCTAAAGACCTATCCTAGGGGCCTTGGGGGCTGATCAAAGATTAGCCTTGCCTATGTTATACACGAAGAGATCACATAGTTCGACTAACACAAACTTGATTATTGATGAGATATGATCATATGGATTGCTAGTTTATTATGACAGACTCCTAAAGGACTAACCTAAGTGTCTCGTGGGATGATCAAAGATCAACCTTTCCTATGTTTAGAGCTCAGAGACCCATAGTTTGACAAGATGACTCTATTTTTGACTTTTCAACTAACTTTTTGACCTATTCTTGGATTTTTGGATTTTTTGAATGTTCTTGGATTTTCTGATTTTAAGGAAAACTTCAAGAATATACATGAATCCAATCCGATGTAGGTATTCCCCCAACATGATGCAATGTGATAGACTACTCCGATGTACGTAGGACAAAATGACCTTAGGAATGGGCTGAGTAGTACTAGGAGGATCATGATACGAACCTAGGATCAAGCTATGATGCGAATGCAGATGGGTGATTGGCAAAGATATGGAAGCGTGATGGATGAATGATGTAGAACAAGCTGTAGGGATCATGGTGAATGGAAAGTGCTTATTTACACAAGGTTCCTATTTGCTAGGTTTTCACCAAGGTACTTTCCCAAAATGCCACCGAAGTGGTTTTCACTAGAGGACGATTTTTTCTCTTTACTGTTTTCAATCCTTTTTCTAATTTTTTTGTATTTTTTTGTAATTTTGGATTTATACCTTGTAATATTTAGGCATATTTTTTTTTTGAGATGGGAGCTATTCATAGGCTCCTACAGAGGTTCCCCTTTTGGTGTGGATAGCTGATATGCCCCTGACTTGTAGCTCGCTGTGATGATGAAGGTTCCCAACCAATTGGGTTCAAACTTTCCCTTACTATCTGGATTTGGTACATTTTTCTGATTCTCCTTCAATACAAGCTCCCCGACTTGAAAGGTACGACTCCTGATCTTCTTATTGTAGCTCCTATTGAGATGGTTTTGATAGACTTGTAGATGGTTCAAGGCATCCATGCACCACTCATCCAGTAGTTCTAGCTTGTTCAATCGTGATACCTGATATTCTTCATCTATGATGAAATTCTGCAATGATATTCTTAAGGATGGGAGGTTGATCTCAATGGGAAGGATGTATTTTGATCCATAGACCAGGGAGAATGAGGTTGCACCTATTGGTGTGTAGATACTTGTTTGGTAGGCCCATAAGGTAGGATTCAATTGTAGGTGCCAGTCACAACCAACTTCATTAACTATTTTCTTTAGGATTTTCAAGATGGTTTTATTTGTAGCCTCAACTTGGCCATTTCCTTGGGGGTAGTACGAAGTGGAAAGCGATGTTGGATATTGAACTCTTGGCATAGGTATCGAACATCCTAGTTTTTGAAAGTGTCCCGTTATCTGAGATAATGGCTTGAGGGACACCATAGCAACAAATTAGGTAGTTCAGGATGAACTTGGATATCTACTTTCCTGTGATATAGGTCATGGGAATGGCTTCTACCCACTTCGTGAAGTACTCTGTGGTGGTAATGATGAATTTATGTCCACTGGATGAGGTGGGGGTGATTTTTCTGACAAGATCGAGCCCCCATTGTGAAAAGGGCCAAGGTGTAATGATTGGGTGGAGCTCCCAAGCTAGTGCATGGATGAGATCCCCATGTTGTTGACACTGTAAGCACCTCTAGACATAGTCGTGAGCTTCCTTCTCCATTGTAGGACAATAGTACCCAATCCTCAGCAGTTTCTTAGCCAAGGTTATACCACTTGAATGTGAACCAAAAATGCCACTGTGTACCTCAGTTAAAGCAGTCAAAGCTTCCTCAACATTTAGGCATTGTAACAAGGTTCCCTTAATACTCCTACAGTATAGGGTGTCTCCTAAGATAAAAAATCAGGATGACTTCTTAACAAATGTTCTTTTAAGGTTTGGGGTTATATTAGTGGGGATGACTCCTATTCTCAAGTAGGTTTATATATCATGATACCAGGGATCACCAGGACCAACAATTTCACACACAAATTTAGACTCTAGTACCTCGAATGCTGGTACAAGAAGCTGCTCTACAAGGAATTCTTGCTTTGGGATGTTGTGTGGGACATCTAGTAGCGATCCAATAGTTTCCATAACATCTACTACTATGTTATTTTCTCTTGGCATCTACTCAAACGTGATATCAATGAAGGACTCTTTGAGGCTTTCCACCAGTTTCTTGTATGGGGTCAACTTGTCATCCTTTGTTTGGTACTCATCATTTACCTGGTTGACGATAAGCTAGGAATCTCCATAGACCTTGAGTGCCATGATCTGCCACTATACTACAATTCTCAGCCCTATGACAAGAGCCTCATATTCTGCAATGTTGTTTGTGCATGAAAAAGATAACTTATATGATTTGGGTATGCAATCCCCTTGTGGTGTAATGAAGAAGACTCCTGCTCCTGACCCATGTTGTGTGTAGGATCCATCAAAATACATTTTCTAGTGATCGGCCACGCTTAGGTTAAAGATTGATTCATTGGGGAACTCTGATACAAGTGGGTTCTCTGAGTATATTGGTGCCTCTACCAACTGATCTACAATCACTTGTCCTTTAATGACCTTCCTTTCTACATACTCAATGTCATGTTCTGTTAGGATCATAACCCATTTAGCTGTTCATCCTGTGAGCGTTGCTTTAGAAAGAAAATACTTGAGAGGGTCTATCTTGGCAATGAGTTTTATCTGGTGTGCCTACATATAGTGTCTGAATTTATGTGCTGTGAACACGACTGCTAAGAAAGCCTTCTCAATGGATGTGTAATTTAGCTTGTGTCCCACCAGGGTTCTACTAATCTAGTAAATAGATCTCTCTTTCCCATTTTCATCATGTTGTGCTAAGAGAGCGCCAAGGGCTACTGCTGTTGTTGATATATACAAGATCAAGGGCTTTCCTAGAATTGGTGGCATAAGAACTAGTGGTGTGAGCAAGTACTCTTTGATTTTTTTGAAATCCTGGTCACATTTCTTGTCCCATTTGTATGCTACCCCCTTGTGGAGTAGATGAGAATATGGGATAGCCTTATCTGCTAGTTGCACTATGAATCAATAGATGGATTGGAGTCTTCCCTGCAAACCCCTAAACTGTTTTAATATCCTTGGTGCCTCCATCTCTAGAATTGCTTTGAATTTGGCAGGGTCTTCCTCTCATGGATATAATGTACCCTAGTAACTTGCCTGATTATACCCTGAAGACAGTTTTTTGGATTGAGTTTGACCTTGTACTCTTCTATCCTATCAAAGATGGAGCTTAGAGCTAGTATGTGATCACGACATTTCTTTGACTTGGAAAATGTGTCATCCACAATTTTTTGAATCATATCATGGAAGATTAGTGTCATAGCCCTTTGATAGGTAGCTCCTACATTTTTCAACCCAAATGGCATCATATTCTAGCAATATGTCCCCCACGGACAAGTGAAAGTTGTTTTGTGTTGGTCCTCCTTAGCTATCATGATCTGATTGTACCTTGAGAATCTATCCATTAGTGATAGAATTTCATGTCCCGCCATCATATCCACAATCATATCTATGTTTGGGAGAGGGAAATCATCCTTGGGACATGCTTTGTTCAAATCTTTGAAGTCTGCAGATGCGGATGCCCCCAGTGGACTTTGAAATAGGTACATGATTTGAAACCCACTTTGGATAATCAATTGGCCGTATGAACCCAACATCTAGGAGCTTCTGTAATTCCATCTTGACCAATAATGCTATTTTTGGATGCATCTTCCTTAGTTTTTGTCTTACTGGTTTTGCTTCAAGATATACAACTAGGTGGTGAACCACAATTTTTGGATCAAGGCCAGGCATGTTGGCAGAGGTCCACACAAAGTTTATCTTTCTTTCCCTTAGGAACACAACTAGGAGTTCCTGTTCTTCTATTAAGAGTGATTTTGCATAGAAGGTGATATGTTGCATTTCTTCTATTCCCAGGTTGACCGGATTGTACTTCTCTACTAAGACTGTTGACTTCTCCTAATGAATAGCACTAAGGGGAAGATTGAATCCCTCATCCTCTAGTGCCTTAGAGAGGTTTTCACCATTGGATGCATCCTTTTTTTTTACTATTTTTGGGTCTTAGAGTGCCACAGTGTGGTTTTCACTCAAAGACCTAGATATTATTCTTAAAATTTCACTTTTACGACTGAAGGATTCAATCGTTTCCCAATAATAGGCCTATGTGTCAATATCAATGTCGAACCCTGCTTTATGATCTCCATATGGTATTGTATCTCGCAATCCAATGAATTCCAAGAGAGCCTCATCATTTTTGAATGTTTCCAAAATTGGTGGTCCTCGTTGGTCATAATCGATGAGTTAGGGATAGACTAAGTTTAGCTCATGAATTTGGTTCTTTGACTCAAAAGATGGGGTACTACTCATGAGAAGGGAGGAATCCTCGAATAGCATGGGTAAGTCAGTTAGGGGGTCCTCATCACACACATCGATTATGTCAAAGGTATAGTTGTCTAAGGGAAGACCTGGGGATACCAACAACTGAGGGGGTGCTTTGACTTTTCTAACCGGGGCACTTTTTCCAAGTATGGTTATTTTCGGAGGAGTACATCCAAGGCCAATATTTCTCATACGCTTCTTAGGAATGAGTGGTACTAGAAGACCATTTTCATTTTTCCCAAGTTTCTTGTTTCTATTATATCCCATACTAAGCATCATCTGTAGTCCTTTGCTGCTATCATCCATGGGAAGATCAAGGACAAGCCTTTCATCTTGGTACAACAGACTTGATATGTCCTTTTCATCTACCACTTCTCGGCTTAGGTCTCCCCAACATCTAAATCTGGAGGGGTTTGCTTTAAAAGTTTGGGATGATGTTTCAATTTGTTGGGGCTGCCCATGAGACCTAGGAGATTGAGGTAACTCTCATATTACGAAATCACTTTTTCATTTTGTAATCTCCACACCCATTGTCTTGGATGATGACTTTAGTATTAGAGATGCCAGGAATGGCGAGTGTCTTTGTATTAGAAGTGGAGGCTAAAGTAGTCGAGTCTATATATGGGGTTGAAGGGCCTTCATCATTCTTTGGGACTTGAGGGATTTTGTGGTACTTGGCTTCCAGGTTTTTGCAATAATAAAAGGGCTCAGGATCACCATGGACTGTGACCTCTTGATTTTGATAGGGAAACTTGACACACTGATGGAAGGTAGATGCAATGGCTTGCATTCCATAAATCCATGGTCACCCCAGGAGGATATTATAAGGAAAATCAAGGTCAAGGACCTGGCATGTGGTTTCCATGATGGCTGGCCCTACTTGAATAGGGAGTTGAATGGTGCCTTGAGACACTCTTTCCTGATCATCATATACCCTGATTGTAATACCTTTACCCTTTTCAATGATGTCTTCAGAGAATCCTAGATTCTTTATTAGCTTAAGTGAATAGATATTTAGACCTACACCCCCATCCACCAAGACCCTTTTGACTTTATTTTTATGAACCAAGACCTCGAGATGGAGTGCACGGTTATGAGATGGTTGTGTTGGGAGGTCCTGATCAGAAAATGTTAGGAGATGGGGTGTGGTGATGTGTCTAAACATAGCTTGGAACTGATCTGCATCAAGATCTGTGGGGATAGTGGATGAGGCCAATGCTTCCTCTAGGATCTTCCTATGTACGGGTGAGATCTTTAGAAACTCCATGATGGAGATCTGAGCGGGGGTTCTTTTCAGCTAGTCCAAGACATTATAGCCATTGGGAATGGATTTTGGATTAGAGGTTGATGCCTTGGGTGGTTGGGATGGTCCAACAATGGTAACCTTTCCACCACACGTGGTGACTCCACAATCGGCTTTGGCTCCCTTGACGCTAACAACAATGACCCATTCATCTAGGGATGCAACGACATGATCATAAACATGGTTTACATTTCCATACTTTGTCTTTCCATGGTTATTCCCTTTGTTGTGATCTGGCATTAGATTTGTGTATATCTTAAGGTCTTGATTTCCTATAGGTTGTTCAACGTTTATGATTTTGTCATCAATAAGGTCTTGGATAATATTTTTCAATCTCATGCAACTCGTTGTCGTGTGCCCTTTGATTTTATGAAAATTGCAAAGATGGTTTTAATTAAACCATGGTAGTTTCACTTGGGGCTCTTGATAATTCTCATAGATGGGGGTTTTAATGAGATTCTCCTATACCAGTTTCTTCATGAAAGATTCGATTGATTCCCCAAGGGCTGTGTATTTTTTTTTGGGGGGATATTTTTCCACGGGGGTGGTCCCCTTTGATTACTCAGATTGTTGACTGCTTGATTATTGGGTGGTTGGGATACCATGTTGGCTTGTGTGTTGTTTCGGTTATTGGTTTGTGGTTGTTGATATGACTGCATTCTTTTCCTTGGACCATTGATGACCACTTTGGCGTCGAGGACACCATCGTTAGTGACATTCTTGTTCTTTTCCCATGCATGGGGTTTTTCATTATAACTAGTTGATGGGAAATTATCTTGATTTTCTTGATATGTGGGTGTCCCTCCTTGTGCAATAAGGGCTCTTTCAATGTTAAGTGCCTTGGGAATCAACTGGTCATATGTGGTGATGCATTGAATTTTTAGATGGAAGGACAAGGTTTTCTTGGGATTAGCAATGATAGTGCAGATTTGTTATTCTTCTGGCATGGTCCACTTGCTCCTGTTGGCCTTGGATCACCATTGTTGTAAGAAGGATGAAAATTCTTACCCCTTAGGTTGTTTGAGAGTAGATAGTTCCTCTAGATTCACATCCATGCCAATGTTGAATACGTAGTTTTGTATGAATGCATCCACAATTTCTTGGAACTTTTTGATTCTGGGAGGAAGGCGAGAGAACCATTCTATTGCCGGTCCAACTAGACTTTGAGGGAATAGTCGCATTAGATATGTGTCATCATATGCAACTTCAATGCGATGTACCTGGAATTCCCTGATGTGATCTTCAGGATTACCCGTCACACAATATTCGTCAAATTTAGGGATTTCAAACCCTTTTGGGAACGGTACCATCGCAATGCTTTTGTCGAATGGATAGGGGCACAAATTGCTTGATGTTTTCATTGTTTTTCCAGATTGGAGATCTACCACTTGTTGTGAGAGAAATTTGATTTGTGCCATCACATCATTTTGTGGATCGGGAGGTGGGATGAACGTGTTTTGAGGTGGTTTGATTGTTTGAGTGATAAGTGGGATGTTTTGGGTGTTTTTGGGAGGCAGTTGCAAATTTTGCTGTGCGATCAAGGCTTGTTGATATGCCTGAAATTGTTGTTGTGCCAACAATGCTTGTTGTTGGGCTAGTAGCTGAGTTGCTTCTTGTTGCACTTGGTACTATTGCAAAGCTTGCTGATAGGCTTGCTGCTGAGCTACCTACTGTTGTTCTTGGTATTGAGCTTGTGCTTGAGCTTGCTGGGCTTGATATTGAGCTTGTGCCTAAGCTTGAGCTTGTTAAGCAGCTTGTGCAACTTGGGCAACCTATGCGGCTTGGGCAACTTGTGCAGCTTGTGCAACTTGCACAACTTGTGTAGCTTGTTGTTGTTGCAACAAAGCTTGAGCTTGTGCTTGGCTAGCTTTTTGTGCTTGTTGCGTAACTTGTTGTGTCTGCGCTTGTTGGGCAGCTAGCTGTGCAACTTGCGTAGCTTGTTGATTTTGAAATTTTTGAAGTGCATTTTGATAGGCTTGTTGGGTAGCTTGCAGTGTGATGCTATATTGATTTTTCATGTTTGGTTTTGGTGGTGGTGGTGGAGGATTCAAAATGGTGTGAGATGTTGTGATGAGAGTTTGTTGAGGTGGTTGTTGAGGTGCTGTTGGATTGATGATAGAAGTTTGGGTGGTAGATGGTGCGATTGATATGCTATGCCCTTGGGAGACCACGTTTTGAGGTATTTGGGGTATTGTAGATGACGTGTTGATTGTTTGTGTTGTTTGGATTGGTGCTACTTGGTGTTGCAATATCAGTGGCATGATCATAGTATTTGGTATGTTGGTTTGATTTATGATTGGAGGATTGTTTTGATTTTGCTGATTGAAGACTAGTAAAGGGGGTGGCCCTAAACTATGGATTGGTGTGGATGTTAATGGTAGTGGGGGAAATGGTGGGAAGATGGGTGGTGTGTTCCCTTGAGAAAAGATGATGATGAGGGATAAAATATTCCCCCTTGTCCAAATAATCCACACTCTCCTTGTGAGGTCATGGGGAGAGAGACTTGTGTGTTAAGAGGATATGCTGGTGTTGTGGAGAAGCTGAATGGATTGTTGGTGTCATGAAAGAAGAACAGAACGTATGGGTGTTTTGGATCCAGTGGGACAGATTGACCAAAGATGGTGTTTGCATCCAAGTCTTGGTTGTTTACAAGGGGATGTGTTTGAAGAGCATGAAGCAATGAACTCCCCTTGTTGATAATAGGTTGAGTTGGAGCAAGAGATGATGTGGGTTGTGGGATGGTTTGAGTGATGCTTTGAAAGGAAGGTGTAAATGAGACCGGTGGCATAATCCCAAGAGGTTTCTCCACAATAGTGCTTACATCATAATCAGAAGGGAGTTTAGCCCCTTCTTTTGCTAATTCTAGCATGTATTGTGAAGGATTAAGTCTCATCATGGCATTGACAATTTTGTGAGTCTCAGGATTTTGGACCATTTCTATGATTTCATCTTGAGTCATTCCTAAGACATTGTTGGTGATATCCTCCACTTGGAAACCTCCCTCTTGAGGATCTTGTGGAAGTTGAGGAAGATTGAGTGGGGGATTGCTAGATCCAATGGGATTGATTTTAGGAGCAGTTTGACTCAAGTCACTTGAAGTAGATGTTTCTTTGTTCGTTTCCATGTTCTTCTTGTGTTGAGATCTAGTTTGGACCATAAAATAAGGATCAATTTTTAGGAATGTGGGAGGTGAACCTCTAACTCCTTGGATTGATCTAAGCTTTAGGTACAAAAAAGAAAGTCTAAGATGTTAAGGATCAAAGGATGGTGATGAGATAGTGAGAGATGAGTGAAGTGAATGTTTGAACTCTTAAGAAACCTTGAAGGAGATACTAGACTTTAGGACTTTGGATTTGATTTGGTTTTGACTTGGATTTGATTTGGATTTGATTTTGAATTTGATTTTGGATTTGATTTTGGATTTGATAATGAACTCATAAAATCCAAGAGGTTAGATGTTGTCTTGGAATAAATTTGTCCACAAGGTGATAATTTAACTAAGTGTATGAAGAATGATGCATCCACACAAACTTAGTCAAACAAGATGTTTTTGATTTGATTTTCCAAAAGTCTAGTATGAAGGATTTTTCCAAGATTCTAAGAGTTGTTTGTGAGATGGTTTTGGATTGATGTTTGAGGATGGATGAAAGTGTTGATTTTGATCCTAAGTGAATCTAGAGAGACTTTTGTTTGCTAGACCTCGATATTGAAGAACATGCTATACTTACTATGTGAGAAACTCAAACCTTTGAAAGAGACTTGGATTTTGACAATGGTAAAATGAATACAAATTGGGATTGTTCTTTGAAGCATGTTTGTAAAAGTTAAAGACCAATCTCTTTCTAAATTCGTAAAGTGTTGAAAGACGTTTCTTGAGAGCTCTTGGACTAAGACTTTTAGACTTTGGTTTTCAGATTTTGATCTTTTGGAAAATCATTTGAAAAAGCACATGTTTGGGGTCCAATTATTTCTTATCTTTTCTTAATGAGTCCTTTTTACCACAAACACTTTCTTGCCTTAGCTTTTCAAACTAAATTTCTAATGTCCCAATTTATTTTCATCCCACAAGGTCCATTTTGTGGAAATAAGGGAAATTAAGGCAATAGTTCCCTAATGTTCACTTTAGTAAGAGAAAATTGAGATATAATTCCAAATACTTAGAAGCCTCTAAGGATGGAATCCCTAGGGCAAGCAATAACACTTGGATTTTTTCAAAGGTATTTTCTCCTCCTAAAGGGTTTGAAATTTTGAGGATTTTGTTGAATGTTTGTTTTCCAATGTTTTAGATCCAAGAAAAGTGTTTTGATTCCAAAATGATGCACAACCCTAGGATAGAAAGGGACAATATTTTTTGAATTCCCACTTGGATAAATCTAGCTACGCTTATTCTTAACGGATGATTAGAAGCTTGAACACACTGGCTCCCCTCCATGACACACTTCTCGGGTCAACCAAGCTTCAGTTCTCATGAATCTCCCATTACAAACTTCTCATCTCTACTAAGAACCGCAAAAATGTGGGACGACTTCAGAATGACTGTTCTTGCACCAACAAATAGTAAGGATTTTTTCCTCTATACAAATTGGTTCTTAGTCAGGGTGATCAGGGACATGGCACCTTGTGAGTGTCCAACAAGCCACTAAAGGCTTTAATCAATCCTACTAGGGGCTCTTATACTTTTTACGGTAGTACCCCGTTCTAAAAAACACTGTACAACTAAGACCTACATACCATGAGGACTTGATGATTTAGTCTTATCCATTTGTATACCAGCCCGAGTGAAAATCCGGTTGGAGTCACCTTCAAATTGGTCTTAGGCAGGCCCCTCTAAAGGTAAACAAAAGTGAGCAAGCACATCCGTAGTTCGATCAATCTTTGTTTGTGTGAACAAAGAGAGAACACACACGATATACCTAACTCACACTAGCAAGATTTGTTCAATTTTAAAAGCCCAAATTGAAGTGTGGAGGCAATCTTTTAGACAACCTAATATCACCAAAATACTTTTCATTCTCAAGATCGCCGTGAAGTGCGAGAGAAGTGCATACACATTTTAAATGATATTAGTTTATAGAAAAGATTACAAAACATGAAAAACACATGTTCATTTTAGACCTAAAAGCAGTAATGGATTCTTTTTATAGCACCAAGATGAAGTGTGAAGTTTGCTTGTTCAATTTTTAAATCCAAAACCAACTCTAGTAAGTTCCTAAGGTTTTTTTTAACCCTTTGATTGTTCTTTTTAAAACTCATACCAAATTTATTTGAGTCTTAAAACTGAAGATAACAAAAGCCTTAAAGATGGGATTATAATTGTTCCCAAAGTGTTTAAAAACACTTGTTTACAAATCATGAGATGATGTCATAAGAAAGCTTCTCCTTGCTTCCTCCTTCCCTTCTTGATCACCTCAACCTATAAAAGCTAGTTAGCCTACATAAAACAGAGCCACAAACAGGTTAGAAGTCAAAGGTGATCACTATAAAAAGCACATGTCAAAATAAAACTGAAAAGTAACATTTTACCCAACTCCAACATCACAATCCACAAAGGCATCATTGTTTGGAGAAATCAGCGTCGCTCTCATGAGGTTAGCGTCACTTTGTGGAAAAGCAGAGTCTGCGATTGTGTCGGTATTTCTCTTCAGCGTCACTCTTTGGAGTTTGACTGGTTCGGGCTCAAGAGAATTACTTTAGCGTCGCGTTTTGGAGCATAGATAATGTCGCTATATAGCGATGTTGGACTGATAGTGTTGCTGTTTGAACTTCCCAGCGTGGCTCTTTCCTGAAGACACAAAATTTTGAAAAAATAGCAGAATTTTGACAAAAAACATGTTAATTTTGAAAGGTGGGCCCTCCTTCTAGCTCCAAAATGTGAATGGTTGGTCTAGACCTGCTCAAACATCATCAAACAACCTAGTGTTAGTCAATAAACAAGTCTAAAACAATCATTCCCAATGCAATTCATTTAAAATGCAATGATGAAATCTTATTGAAATCTTATTCAAAACATCCAAACCAGCATCCCATGGGGGAATTGGTGCTACTTTGATGTGGAAAGTAGCCCTTTCCCAATTCCTTGCAAGCTTTGATGAACAATGTGATCCTTGATGAAAATTTGTCAATAACCTAGCTAATATTGATGAGAAACTATAAAAACTTGGATGAAATTTTGATGAACTTGCTCTAAATTTGTAGATAGTAATCTTGCATAAAGTTGTGGATCCAAAATCAATAGATAAGCCTTCCATTTATAGGAAAGAAGGATGGAGAGGTGAGAAACATGAAGAATGTGGGACTAAAGATGAACCAATAACAATGTGCCACTTGTCAACATGCTATTGAAGAGAGGTGGAGCACATTTTGATCAATGTGCATGATAAATGCAATTAGGTGGAATTTGAAATTCAAGGAAAAACATGGAAAAGTTGAAAAGAATGGGTGTACCTTTAGCTCCAAGAAAAGGAACATGTAAGAGCCTTCAA
>VDFB02168118.1:77802189-77822228 GCA_007258455.2 Sequoia sempervirens
ATTTTAATTAAATAAGAGGAAATGGGAGAAGAGCATTAAATAATTAATTTGAGTTAATTATTTAATAAAAGGGAGACATAGTAAAAATAATTAAATAATCTCGGCAATTATTTAATTATAGAAGAATTAAAAGATAAATGAATAGTTAAATAATTAGTAATGATTATTTAACTATAGATGAATGATGGCAAGCAAATAATTAAATAAATGGTAATTTATTTAATTATTGAAGAAAGGGGGAATTAGTGACACAATTAATTTATTTAATTGATCACGATAGAATAAAGTTAAGAAGTGAATTAATTAAATAATTTAAAATTATTTAATTAATAGAGGAATATGGTTAAGATTAATTAAATAATTAAAATTATTTAATTATATGGAGACAAAGATCAAGAAAAATGACGCTTGCAAACTTAGGATATTTTTTAGTGTCTATATTTTGTCCCTCTTTGAAATAATGTAGTTCATCATGTTGTGTCAACGAAATTCAGTCAAAAGATTCCCCAGTGAAAGCAGGGTATAGGTATTCCCCCTTGGGAAAATTTTACAATTTTTTTTGGAAAATTGTCTTGATAAGATAATTTGATCGCTAGAAATCCAATGGTGAAGACAAAATTGATTTTGAAGGTCGTTAAGGGGGTTGAATCGAGGTTAAAAGTCATCAAAAAATGCGCCCAATAGGCAAGGTAGGTGGAAACCCTAATTTTCAACCTATAAATAGCAATTGGATTGAGAAAATAGGTCATTTGTGCACTCTATTTTTAGACAACTTTGGAGCTTTGAGTGATTTGGCTGTAAAGATGTTATCTGTTCTACACACCGCCCATCGTGCATATCACATCCGTATCTACTGCTGACCTGAGGGAGCACCTGACTCGATGAGTACTACAAACCTGCCTTTTATTTTTTTTATTTTTGTGCATTTAGGAAGGGGAAAAAAATTAAGCAGGTAATTGCATAACAAGCCATGCGATGTAATTGTGTGTGTGAGTGACATAGATGAGAAGTGGTTTGCCGCATTCATCTTGTTGCAACACAATTGCTTAGGGTTAGGGTAGGGACGATTGCATCGTGACACATCAAATGGTGCAATGCAACTGATTTTCTGAGTTGCATATGTGGCTGGGAATGACACAAGTGAGATTTTGTGACTCAAGCATTGTATGAAATGATGCAATTGAAAAATGAGCAATGTAATTGTAGTTGCGAGCTAGTGAAAAATGTATGCGACACATTTGACAAAACAAAGACACAATTGCCTGGTTAAATTTTTTCCCCAGATTAGGATATTTTGATTTGGTCAACTTAGGTCCACTAGGGTCAAATGGAGACTTTAGATTGACATGATGGCTTATGTGATGACTTCAGGTTCATTTACCTCATATCTATACATGAGAGTCACAACCAGATGTATTTTGACTGTGGGGCTAGTTAGACGAGGTGGAGAGACAAGAATTGTTGGTCTTGGTCTATTTTATGTCACCTATATGCCTATTATCAGGGAAAATAGGGGCATGTTGATAGTGTTGGTGGAGCGATGGCACTCCAAGACTTGCAGCTTCCACTTGCTGACAGGGGAGGCAACAATTACCCTCAAGGATGTCTACAGGATTTTATGGCTTCTGATTCATGCCGAGCGGGTACGATATGACCCCACTCGAGGATTGCAAGTGCTATATGATTACTATGACTGTGACAATGATGTAGAGCTTGGGATCTAGGGATATGAGATCAAATGGGAGACCCTGACAGAGAGATACAACAGATATGATTGTGGCAAGTTATGCACACTGATAGTAGGGGTGATGATTCTTGATCACCGAGGTCATGGTTTCCCAGTAGGTTGGGGAGAGATGCTTGGGAGGATGGTTCAGGATGGGACAGTGTATGCATGGGGACCATGCCTATTGGGTATGATATATTTCCAGTTGCACGATATTGCTTACAAAGGAGGAAAAAGCCTGAGTTGCGGGGTCACATTGCTTACTATATGGGCCTAGGAGCATATAGCAGTGTTTTGACCTTTGGTGGTACATCAGATGGGAGTGGGTGCTCCATATGTGTATATGTATCAAGGTGCCCTAACATAGACACATGCGGGAGATGTAGGCTATTGGAGGCATGGACTGGATACATTGGTTAGCTTCATCTGGAGACCATACATGGACTGTGATTTGTGGGTCAGTGAGGATGATCACTTGCCATGGTGTCAACAACCCAGGTATCTTATTGGGCGAATAGTTCAAAGCCAACACATTATTGAGGTGTATCTTCTAGAGCAAGTCAGACGATATTTCGGGTAGAGGCAGGGTGTTCCTATGGGTAGAGCTGAGTTTGCACGGTCCTCTCGAGAGGTTCATCCATGGGGGTCACAGATTGTTGTGACTACAGTTGAGTAGGAGATTGATGCCCTACAGGCATTAGAGTGGGGTTGGAGAGGAGGTGATGCAAATGCGAGGACCACACTAGAGTATGATTCCTGGTGGTTGATTTATTGGCCGATACTATGAAACAGGTGCAGGACAACTAAGAGGGGGGGTGAATCAGTTGTCACACAAGTTCAAACTTAAAAATTTATCACTTATCAATTCTTCAACCACTCTATTTTGTTATTAAATATGAGCATGAAACATAAATAACAAAAAGTAATTCAACACAATGAACATCAAATTTTTACGTGGAAAACCCAATAAGGGAAAAACCACGGCGAGGGTTAACTCACACTATATAGTATTTTCAAAAGAGGCTCACTGCCAAAAGGACTAACTATCCAAGTACAAAGGCTCACTTCCTACAAAAGGACTCACTATCCAACAAGGAGGCTCATTGCCTACACAAGATTATACAAAATAGAATAAGGCTTTACAACCCAAAATGAACTGGAAAGATGCACCTATCATGTGCTGATATAGTTCCGAAGATGCTCAGTATTCAGACTTTACACCCTTCATTCTTTGCTCATTTTACATCAACTACTGCCTTTCTAATCACACCTTTTCATTCATTACTCACTCACTATTTCTTCTATCTCTTCTCTGCTGTCTATCATTCACACACTTTTTTTTTTCAAAAACTGTTTGCTAGATATTTATATCCAATCTCCATCGCAAGCATCAATTAGGTCGGCTTAATTAGATGCAATTCATTTATAAAAGATATCAACTGTCAGCTCCAATAGATCATAAAATAGTTTCAAAATTCAATTTAACCATTAGCACATTACATTATGTCGGCTCAGACCAAGCAATAGATCACACATAAGTTTTCATATCATATCAAAATTAACTTAACAAGTCGGTCAGGAATAGTCTTCAATGCAACCAGAATAATGTCACTTCATCGTATGAGCACCATAACATGAAATAAACTAATCATGCATGCCTTTAACATTCATAAGTAATTTCCCAAAACTGCAATCATAAATTGTGAACTACAGAGAAATGTGAACTAGAATACTAGAGAGGCACCAAAAATACTAGATCAACCACCAGAGAAGATAAGTTAGTTATACACATAGGTTTTAGAGTACTGGACCAAGCTACCAACATGGTGACATCAATGACAACATATAGATAACCTACTCATTCTTCCAACAATCTCCCCCTTTGTCATTGATGGCAACATGTAAACAAAATTCTCTTTCTTTCCTCAATTTTTTTTAAAAACTTTTAACTTTCTCTAGCTTTCTCCACTATTTCCAACACTCTCCCCCTTTGACATCAATGGCAAAGGGCACCAAAATGAGTGTAAACATAACAAAATCAAAATTTCAAAATATTTCCAAAAACTTCAAAAACTTTTAACAATCCAAAACTTTTAAGGAAACAAAAATTAAGTGAAGATGACATTCTTCACTTGGAATACCTTATTATACCTTTCCTTCAAAACTGGATACAAATTCTTCCAGTTGAATACAATAGACTCCAATCTTGTGCATGTAATTTCCAATAATCCCAACAGAGTAAAAGAGGGTGACCAAGCTGCAATAGAACATTGTTTCTCAACATCTTCTACATCAATAAGAATTTCGAAAAGATGATCTAACTAGACTTCAAAAATTTCTTTAAGAAGCCAAAAGGTCTTTGTTACATCATCTCTCTTTCTTTGTGTAATGATTAGTTCAGCCTGTAGTTCACCAACTCTTATTCTTTTCCTCCCTTATTTATCTTCAAATATAGCAAAATTCTTTCCAATGTTGTTCACTTCATCTTCAATTGCTTCAATTCTACTTCTGAAATTATCTACAGCTGCAGGCCATTGAAGAAAATACTTGTAAACATCTGAAATATCTTTAATACACTTCTGTGTTTTCACAATGAATCCAGACAAGCTCTGCTTAGATTTTTCACATCTTCTTTCAAACAAGATTCCCATCTTACGTCCTTCGGGACCTTCAAGCAACATCCTTTCTTCAACAATTTCAATTAGATTTTTTGGCAAGAAATTAGAAACAACAGATACTTCAATACCTTTCCGAAGTAGATAATCTACCAGAGCATCATCAATTTTTCAGTTTGTCAATAGGCGAGGCAACATTCCATAGTTCACCAATCTTCTTCATTTTTCCTTCAACTATCATAGATTGGATGTCATTAGGATCAGGGGATTCAGTTCTAGTAAGAGATTCTTTCTCCTTCAAGTCTAAAATTTCAATGATGTCTTCAGTTATCTCTTTTCTCCTTTTCAATTCTGGAGGAGAATCACTTATAACAACCTCCAATTCTCTTTTTCTAGAGGAAGAGCCTACTTCGAATCGACTTGATGCAGATATACCAGAGCAAGGGTTTGCTTTCAAAGATGAGAAATATGATCTGCACATGTTTACATCATCTTCCAAAGAATCTAGATATCTGTAAATTTTCTTTCCAATAGGGATACCAAATTCCCACATCACATTATCTTTTCCCAATAGAGAATTTAGAAAGTAAAACACTAGACACACAAACATGGATCCAAAATGAAAGGGATAATTCTCAACCAATGACATTCAAAAAATTTCAAGCAAATTCTCAAGTAACAAGCTACATAAATCAAACTATCTGTTCTCCTTAACCATCATGTGGGCAATATGTACGACAATCGCCGAAGTTGTACTTTCACAGTTTCTGAAATAAATTTTGTATGAAATACCATACGCGACATACCTAACACCTAAATTAGCAAGTGTATCAATCAATAGTGCTCTAAGATCTCTACTGATGCCAGTCAACTCCTCCACATCTTTATACTTCATAGTTTTCTTTCCAGGGAGTTCTCCAACGCTACATAATCTAGTGATCGCTTCAAATGCTTCCTTCAAGATCAAATAGGGTTTGCCCAAAACAATGCTTCCATCCTTGAAACAATTCAACAAGAATAGGATAACCTCTTTATCTATAACCCACATAAATTCACTCCATAAATCCATCCTTAGGGTTTTTATGTTCTATAATTCGACTTCGCTCAACCCTAGTTCAATTCCTTTCATTTTCCTATGATTGTATTCTTCTAATTCGACACTTTTCAACTTCAGAGGGGTAACACCACAAGATCCACTATCCATTGCTATGCTTTCTTGAAATTCAATGAAACTTCTTTGATTTTATTCTTTCCTTTTGCAAACAGAGAAAAGGTTTCTAGATTACTTGATATAATCTCTTTGAATTCCTTTCAGAAATGCTTCAAGCTTGCTCCAAAATCATTCTAGGCTTCCTAAAACACATTAAATGCGGTAGACACCAAAAAGCTATCAAAAAGAGTCTTCATATCACAGAAAAGCCCTTATTCGGTCTGCAAATACTCATACCAACATATTTTCCTCCAATTCTTTTTCCAACACCTCTAAATAATCATTCTTCACATTCCAACCATGTGCCAGCCTTTGACATGCCATTATTCTAGGGGTTTTTTATAATCTTTTGATAATGCTCCCCCTAAGACCATGCTAGTTCTAAATTCCAAATAAGTCATCTGTACCGGATGAGGGCACACACACATCAGGAGTTTCAGATTTTTCTTCTTCTTCTTCTTTCTTCTTCCATACCTTATCCATCTCTTGCTTCATCTCTTCTTTGTCAATATTCTTTACTGGTTCACTCTTCTCTTCCAGAGCAGACTTCTTTCATTTCTTATTCTTAAAAACTTTAGATACATGTCCAGGTTTGTTGCAGTTATAATAGATCACACTTTTCTAATTAAACTGTCCTCCATTATTCCTCAATCTACACTGATTTGCTCTATGTCCAAATTTATTACAGGTATAGTAGTAGCCATTAAAGAATTGATTCATTCTGCCTTCATTAAACTTGTTCCTCATTACCCGATTGATCATTCTTACTTGAGATCTGCATTCTGTAGTCTTATGTCCAATCTTCCCACATTCAAAACATTTTTTGGAAAGAGACCCATAAAACTGATTCATCCTGCTCCTGCATTCTGTTGCTCTATGACCATATTTGTTATGTAAGAAAAACAAACACCATCAAAAGAGGGGTACCTCTATTCATTAGGCTGTTTCACAAGTGGTCTTCTTGCAAATTTCCTTCTTTGCTTCCTCTTGCCTTGATTCTTCTTCACATCTTTAGAACTTTCACCAATATCAATTCCCAAGCCACCTTTGTCTTTAGGTAAACCCACAAAAGTGGTTTACAATTCCAGTGAGGAAGGAAAACTCAAAAAAATGACCCGAAGGCAAAAAATGTGATTTTGGGGGTTCGTACAAACCTACTGGTTCGCACGAGCCCATAAGGGGTTCGCTCGAACCAGGGTTCAAGCAAACCCATTTGAATCTTTCCCGCTAAAAAAACCAAACAAAATACATTAGGAAGGGTGGTTTGCTTGAACCCCCCTTATCCCTCATTCTCCCCCTGAAACACAAAAAAAACCTAAAATTTTTCACTTCGGAGCTCAGTTTGAACATGAAAATGGCAAAGACTTCACAAACCCAACTAGAATCAAGTAGTCCTCGGAACGAGCTATCCAACGAATATAATTTTAATATGTTTGGTTTTATTATGTATTTGGTTTTTTAGTTTTATTAAACATATATTTTTCACTAAAAATGAAGGTCTTTGTTCTGCACATGTGGAAAAATTGTAGATTATCAATTTTTTTTTTTGAAAAATATGAGTGCACTAGGTATTGAAGTCCTTGATCCAACAAAAAAAAAAGGAATTTTGATATATACAAAAAAAGTTACGCGTTATACTGTTGCGATATGTTTGAATTGTAATTGGTTTGACTTTGAAACTTGATGAAAGAAAAAATATTCAATAAAACTATCTAACCAAGTGGAAGCACTAGATATAGTTACAAATCTAAATTGAAAGAATTATAATTTTATCCTTCATGGAAAAAAAATTATGTGTTATACGGTGTGCGTCACTTTTTAAAAATGTTGTTTTCTGAAAAAAACTAGTTTTCGAGGGAGATGGAAAAAAAAGTGCAATATGATTCCAAAAATTTTGAAAAAAATATTTTTAGAATCTACAGACAAAATGTGATGAAACTCTAGTTTGCGTCATCTTCAAATTCCTCACTGTTTAGCCGCTATAGGTGCCTGAAAGTGAAGATTTAGTTAATTTTTTTTTTTTCAGTGTCCAATTTTTCAAAAAATTGTAGACCACTATTGTGGGATCACCCCTTTACATGGTTTCTATCCTGCAAGTAGCTCTTCAAGTTTACCAGAGCTAGATCTGAAATTATTTTCACAGAGTTTAGCCTTCTCTAGTTCCACTCTTAAGTTTACTATCTCCTGCTCGAGTCTAGAACATTCATCAGACTTGTTCTGCACCATTGCATTAAGACATTCTTCATTCCTCTTCTTCTCTTCTACTATCACTTTCAGCCCAATTATCTCTTGTTTCAGCTATTCACTTACTACTCTATGTCTTTCCTTAAATTTCTCCAACTGTTCCTTTAGTTTCCAAACACATTCATTTTCTTCATCAAGATTCTCTTTCAAATCTCTGTTTTCTCTTTCCACTTTATCAAGATCTTCAAGAGCAGTCCGAAGCTCTCCTTTATCATCCATTCAACCATCCTTCAAAATCTTCCTCAAGCGGTTAAGCTCTTCACCAAGGAACAAAAAGCTTTGATACCAATTGTTAAATAGGCGTAGGAAAACTGAGAGGGGGGGTGAATTAGTTGTCACACAAGTTCAAACTTAAAACTTTATCACTTATCAATTCTTCAACCACACTATTTTGTTATTAAATATGAGCATGAAACAAAAATAACAAAAAGTAAATCAACACAATGAACACCAGATTTTTACGTGGAAAACCCAATAAGGGAAAAACCACAGTGATGGTTAACTCACACTATATAGTATTTTCAAAAGAGGCTCACTACCAAAAGGACTCATTTTCCAAGTACAAAGGCCACTTCCTACAAAAGGACTCACTATCCAACAAGGAGGCTCACTGCCTACACAAGATTATACAAAACATAATAAGGCTTTACAACCCAAAATGAATTGGAAAGATGCACCTATCATGTGTTGATACAGTTCCAAAGATGCTCAATATTTAGACTTTACACCCTTCATTCTTCGTTCATTTTACATCAACTTCTACCTTTCTAATCTCACCTTTTCATTGATTACTCGCTCACTATTTCTTCTATCTCTTCTCTTCTGTCTATCATTCACACTCTATCTCTCTTTTTTCAAAAATTGTTTGCCATATATTTATATTTGATCTCCATCACAAGCATCAATTAGGTCGGCCTAATTAGATGCAATTCATTTATAAAAGATATCAACTGTTGGCTCCAATAGATCACAAAATATTTTCAAAATGTAATTTAATTGTTAGCACATTACATTATGTCAACTCGGACCAAGAAATAAATCACACAAGTTTTCATATCATATCAAAATTAACTTAACAAGTCGGCCAGGAATAGTCTTCAATGCAACCAGAATAATGTCACTTCGTCGTACGAGTGTCAGAACACAAAATAACATGATCATGCATGCCTTTAAAATCCATAAGTAATTTCCCAAAACCACAATAAGAAATTTTCAACTGCGGAGAAATGCAGACTAGAATATCAGAGAGGCACCAAAAATACTGGATCACCCACCAGAGAAGATAAGTTAGTTATACGCATTGGTTTTAGGGTACCAGACCAAGCTACCAACATGGTGACATCAATGAAAACATATAGATAGGCTACTCATCCTTCCAACTGATACCACTGACAAATCCTGAGCAGCCAACACTTATAGAGCACAGAGGTAGGGGCCTGAGAGGCCGGAGAGGTGACAGGGGACAAAGGAGTGGAGGAAGAGTGGATGGAGGACAAGGAGATGGAGGAGGATGGGGAGATGATGGGGGAGATGGCTGGGGAGGTTAGGGTGGAGACCGACACCGGAGGAGGAGGGATAGAGGATGACGAGTGGTGAGATAGTTACCACCAAACCGAGAGGAGGAGATGGAGGAGGATCATCCTGAGGTGAGGGCAGTGGAAGAGGTAGTGGTGCAGGAGGGAGAGCAACATGCTAAGATGCCCGCCCTAAAGGTAGGGCATCAGGAGGTTGGAGATTGAAGAGCATGTAGAGGAAAGACGAGAGGATCATGTAGAGGAGGGAGAGATGGATAAGGCAAAGAGGATCTTCCAAGAGAGGATTATCATGGAGATGGTTGAGGATGAGGGACTGGAGGAGGGCCAAGTAGATGAGGGCAGTGCAAAGCAGCAGATAGCCACCCTACAGGTGTGAGTATAGGCCTTAGAGGTAGAGCTCAAGACTGTGACAACAAAGATGGACAACCTTAAGGCTGAGAGGAACACATTGTAGACTGAGAGAGACCTAGCTGTCATCAGCCGACAATAGATATATCAGAGGATTATAGAGTGTACTGCTACCTGTAGTGGATCTGTGGTCGATGTCGTGCGGGAGTATGCTAGGCCCAATAGAGCTATGCAGTATTATAGGGATCTGTATGAGAGGGTGGTATCACCTGATAGGAGGGAGCCCACATTTTCATAGATTGACAGTGGCTCACAGGGTAGGTCACATGGCAGGTCCCACAACAGGCGCTCCTAGAGCAAGTCAAAGGGTGAGACATCAGATACGAGTTGGGCCACACCCTATGACAAACCATCTACCATAGAGCATAGGACCAAAGAGTCACCATGTTGGGAGGACAAGGATGCCCCAGGGACATGAGATCAGGGTAGCTCTGGATAGAAAATATTTTGATTTTATGTACTATGACATTGTATTTTGATTATCAATCCTGTGAGCTCCATTTTATCAGACATGATACATCATGACATTGTACCTATGACACTTTTTGAGCAATATATATGATATGATTTTTGGTGGCGGTTTGTAATATGCAGTGTTATATGATTATGACTTATGCTTATGATGATGTTATGCTATGGATGTTCATGTTTTTATGATGTCTTATTAATGCATTCTATATGATTGTGTGATGGTTTAATATACTTTATGATTATCCTATGAATTTTTTTATGCCTTTATGATATGTATGGATGCTGAGTGTAGTAGGAATGGATTAATGTTATGAATGCAATGAAATATGCAAATACAATTAATGATGATGCAAAATGTGGTGATTGAGAATATTTAATGTAAATGAAAAATGTGATGTATAATGTGATATGTCATAATGTTCTTAATGTGATGCGATGTATATGAAATGTAATGCAATGTGATGTGATAGGCCATAATGTAAAATGCAATGTGATGTGAAGTGTAATGCTATACAATGTGATGGATGGAAATGAACTATGATCATAATGTAAAATGCAATGTAATGAAATGTTAATATTATATGGATGATTTATATGTTTCTATATTTTCTCATGAAAATATATGTAGCAAGATGTGATAATGATGCTATAATGCTTCCTAACATGATCGTGTATGTAGGATACTTTTGTGTGTCATAGGATTCTGTCAAGATGTAGACAAAAGGAGTGTTACCATGAAAGAGATGGATGTTAGCGCAAAAAATACTACAAAGGAGACTGTTAGTTAGACAGGGAATGACAAAGGACAAAATTTCATGCTTTCATATTTATCATCATCGGGCATCAAAATTGTTGCAAATGGAGCACAAACACCATGATATGAGATAAATCAAGGTGTGAAAGGTGACCATTTGTGAGACAAGCATTCAAAAGACAAATCCAAAAGACAAGGAACACCCTAGCTCATACTAAGGACCCAATTGTCCCAGTCATTTTTTGAAGACAAACCACAGACAACAAGAAAAGAAAAGAGGTCATGATCCATCATCGTTCCTCTAAATCCTTTAATAAGACATCCTTGAGGTAACTAGTAACATGACCCAGTACACCAATCAAAAAGATAAGATGAACCTCAGACCAACAAAGTGTTTTCTAGAGAGATAGTGTTTTCCAAAAATATTGATAAGATTGCTTGATAGGTTTGATAAGGTTGACCAGGATGACCAAATTTGATTGATAAGTTGACAAGGATTGATTGATAAGTTAACAAAGGCTGACCAATTGATTTGATTGATTCCGCCTGGTTTCGGGAAAGACATATCCTGATTAAGGCAAGATTAATTGATCAAGATGATAAAGTTGATTGACCAAGTGACAAACTTGAATTGATATGATAAAATTTGATTGATATTATTAATCGATGTGATAATGCTTGGTTTCAGGAAATAAATATCTTGTTTAAGGCAAGGAACACATCTGATAAAGCTGACCGATTGACCATTGTTAATAAAGTACCTAACTGCAAGAAAGACATATCCTGCTTAAGGTGAATGAACAGATTGACCAAAGAAAAAGTCTAATCTTAGGAAGGACACATCCTAATAAAAGACAAGAGATAGGACCAAATGAGATAAATAACATAATGTACCATTTCGATATAATAGCAATGACCTGATTCAATTGATTGATGATAAGATGATTGATTGATTGAAGATGAAAGATTTGTTGGTTATGTTTTCCTGTTGATTCATTATTTGGTTTGAATGATGATTGCTTGTGGAGAAAAAATAGGCTTGAAAAACCTTAAGGGATTGACCTAGGGCCTCGAGAGCTCATCGATTGATGAGCCTTGCCTACCTTATACATGCAGAGACCTCGTAGTTTGACATGACTTGACTTTGTTTTACTTGAAAAAAGATTGAGTCATGATTTTATTTGGACCAACCTAAAGGGATTGACCTAATGTCTCAGGGGCCCATTTAAGATGAGCCTTGCCTATGTAGCAAATGCGTAGAGATAATATAGTTCAACCCTACTAACACAAATTGACTTAGACTTAGACTCAGACTCAGACTCAATTTTTGGCAGTTTTGATGGTTTCTAAGTTTTTTGGATTTTGATGTTTTATGATTTTTTTTGGATTTTGATGTTTTATGATTTTTTTGGAATTTTGATGTTTTATGATTTTTTTGAAATTTTGATGTTTTATGATTGCTCTAGATTTTTTATGTTTTATGATTTTTCTAGATTTTTGATGTTTTAAAAGGCTGGCACCATGTGTTATTTCCCATGAAGACGTAAGTCAGGGAATTTCCCCCAGTTAGGTATAGGACCAACTTATTATGCACAAGGGAATGTAGCAGACGAATGCAAAGGATGATCATGAAGGAAAAGGGTACTAAATGTCGGTGGTTCCCAGGCCATGGTAAGGACGACGAAGCTTTATTATGGATGAGTGACATGTGTGAATGGATGAGCGAAGGATGGAAGACCAAATAGAGTGAGAGTAGATGAAGGAGCATAGACTGACTACACATGGTGCCTGTTTGATAGGTTTTCACTGTGGTACAGTTTATCCAAAGTGTCATCGAAGTGGTTTTCACTTTTGGATGAATTATTTCTCTTTACTATTTTTTTTTTTATTTGTTTTGTTGCCTGTTTTTCAGGGGGGGTGACTTTTGTGTTTTTTGAATTTTGGAAGGGGGGTAAGTGCAAAAATATGGGGGGCCAAAAAGGGGGCTTAAGAAGCCACTTTTTTGTTTTGTTTTGTTTTTTTTTGAAATAAGGAAATACTGACCTTGGACGTGAAATTGAGGATAGTTACACTCAAAATTTTGAGATGCAACAAAAACAAGGATCGTAGTGGTTCGAGTCTACTTTATAAACTACTGATTTATTTTGAAAATGGTTGAGATCAAGGGGTTAAAAAGAGGGACCCACAGGAATTGGTGTTGTTTTTGTTAGAAAAACATAACATAGCAACTTTTGTGGGAACATAACACAGTGAATTTATTTTTAGTATTTTTAAAATCGCTTCAGTGAGAAATTAGCTAACAGTATGCAGTTGATGAATGATTTTTCTAATAATTTTTTAATGAATACTTTAGTTTTACTAATTTTCAAAGTGGACACTTCTTAAAAAACAAAATTTTGGCCATGCTACCCCTACAAAATTTGGAAACTAATTGTTTTTTTTTAAAAAATTGTAGAATGGAGTCTAGTTTTGAAAAAATGTAATTTATTTGAAATTTTGATGAACGGTTAATTTATAATGGAAAAAAAACACCAAACACTGCTTTTTACCAAAAAAGAGACACAAACAAAATAAATTATAGAACAAAGACTTAACATTGTGAAAAAGTGAAAAAAAATTACATCATTGGATATCTAAGAGAGAGCTTAACATTACCTAGGTGTTCAATTTGTTTGACATTGAAACATGTGCAATCTTGACAGTGAGCACAGACTCGATTATGTGAAATATTTTAGAATTTGCAAAAACACGTCTCTGGTCATTGGGAAGGCCCTCCAAGCCTTTGGGTTGGTATTACAAGGAAAATGCCAAGCATAAGTCTTGGGGATTCCCAAAGCAAGATATAACATGAGTGCATTATAACTCGCTTGCGTTATATCTTTGTTTTGACATGGTTTTTTGTATTTGTGCAGGACATGTCTAGCAAGACATAATGCGAGCACGTTATAATGCGCTCGCGTTATGTCTTGATTTATGTTAAATAATACACTATTGAATGTATGTTTATATATTCTATGTTTGTATGTACATGTATCCTTGTATGTCATGTATGTATGTATGTATGTATGTATGCATGCTTGTATGTATTATGTATTCCTATATGTATGTATGCATCAATGTATGTATGTATGTATGTATTTGAGATTGTATGTACATATGTACATGTATGATTGTATGTATGTAGGATTGTATGTACATATCTATTATGCTTGCATGTAAGTATGTATGTATATATTTATGTATGTCTTTAGAGGGAGGGAGAAGTTTGAGAGAGAGAGAGAGAGAGAGAGAGAGATGGGGTGGAAGGGAGAGACTAAGAGAGAGGGAGTGGGGGAGAAGGGGTTGGAGTGAGAGGGAGAGAGAGATGGGGTGGAAGGGAGAGACTAAGAGAGAGGGAGTGGGAGAGAAGGGGTTGGAGTGAGATTGGGAGGGATAAAAAGGAGAGAGATAGGGGGTGGAGAGAGGGGGAATTGAGAGAGAGAGAGGGGAGAGAGAGAGAAAGAAGAGTTATGTAGGTAGGGTGTCGAGAGGGAGAGACTTGAGAGTGTGAGGGGGGTTGAGAGAGAGATACTTGAGAGATAGGTAGTGAGAAGGAGTGTGAGAGAGAGGGATTGAGAGGAGTGGAGTGTGAGAGTGAGACCTAAGAGAGGGAGAGTGTGTGGGAGGGAGTGACATGAGAGAGAGGGAGAGAGAGAGGGGGTGGACTGAGAGAGACTTATCTAGGAAGGGTGGGAGGGATATATAGAGAGAGGGAGAGTTACCTAGGTAGGGTTCTAGAGGGAGAGACCTGAGAAAGAGAGAGAGGGTGGGAGGGATAGACCTGAGAGATAGGGAGAGACAGGGAGTGTGGTGTAAGAGCACCACTAAATAATGTTTGTCAATTAAAGATGATACCAAGTAGGTTATAGGATTTTGTTGTGTTTTGAGTCAATGATGCTAAATAAGGTCTATTTAGACCATTTTAATATGTAATTGGTGGTTTTGTGTCTTAGATATAAAAATATATAAAAGTTGTAAAAGCAAAATTAGGAATGTTGTCAAAAAATAGAAAATGTTGTTAAAGTGCAAATGGGAATATGAAGGGTCAAGGATTTAAAAAGGTGGTTATAGTCATTTGGTAAGTAAAAGCTGATTGGAAAATGTATAAAAAGACTCCAAAGGCTCAAAGAAAGGTTGTTGGTGAAGTTTTGAAATCAAATTCAATAAAATACAATGCTTTCTCTATTATTTTCTATGTTTTCTAAAATTTATTCATCTTGTACGAAACTGTACAGGTCCTAAATGTTCTAAAATTCATTGGATTATGTAATGGAATGTGTTAGATTTATTTTTCTTCCATTTTGAGAGTCTAACTTTGAGATTAAAGGGAGTTCTCACTAAATTTCTGTAGCAACCCTATTTTCTTAGATTTAAGGGTTTGATTGGAGTCTAAGTTATGAATTAGTCATTCCACCTACTGTTTGGATTTGTTTCTTAGTGGAACGACTCCTCTGATGGTAAAATAGGTGTTCCAATGTGTTTGAAGGTAGGGGAGTTGATATTATATGATTTGGGTCACACCCTAGGGCTAAACGATGCATGTTTCTTTATGAAAATGGAGTGTTATTGAAGGGTTTTGCATAAATAGTGAAAGAGTTGCTCATGTGTTGGTATTATGAGTTTGTGTAGACCATTTGGAGACTGTTGGATGCAATTTTTAGGTACTATAGACTCAGGATGTGTGAGATTATTTTATGTGTGAAAGGAGGGTTTCTTGGTACAAGGTATTAGGAGGTCTGAATATGTAAATAAGTGAGAGATTCTGAAGTTTTGTGTCACAATTCATGAATGTCAAGTGGTTTTGAGTGTTTTTCAAGAGTTTAAGAGGTAGTCCCTTTGTAAATTAGGGCTAATTGACTAGCCTTTAAGCAGGGCAGGGTATTGGTTCTTGGTGTTGGGTCAAAGAAACCCTATGAGATTTTTTGGTATGTTGGTTAAGAGTCTGTGGCGAGTCTTTGTGGAGTTTGTTAGGCCACTGTATGACCTTCTCTAAAAGATATTTTGATTGGTTAGATATTGAGGGCTACAAGCCATAAGAAGAGGGATTGAATCAAGTTGAGGGATTTGTGTTGCAAGGAGTTGTTTTTAGATTGAGTTTGATCATTTTCATGTTGAAGAGAGTCATTGATCCACCTTTCTTGCATCAGTTGGTATCAGAGCAAAGGGAGTAGGTCCCTTGTGAAAGAAGGTTAAGGGTTTGAGTGCAAAAGGAAGGTGTAATTGAAGGAATCCAAAAATGCCTCCTAAAGGAAGTGTAGTTGCAAGGAAGATGGATGAGCAGGCTAGATAAATAGAAGCCTTGAAGAGGCAGATGGCTGCATTGAAGTCTAAATCTAGGGTTGATGTGGAGGAGAGTGATTCTAAAGAGGAAGAGATCTCTAGTGAAGAGGAAGAGATGGATCTAGATGATGTAAGAATGATGAAGATTTTGAAGGCTGTAAAGAAAGATGGACATGGAAAAATGGATGTGCCTATGCATGGGGGAAAAATAGATGGAGAAGAGCTCTTTGATTGGATATGGGCTTTGGAGAACTATTTTGAAAGTGAGGAGATTAATGATGAACACAAGGTGAAGAAGAAAAAAACTAAGTTGAAAGGGCATGCTTTGTTGTGGTGGAACTTTGTGCAAGAGGAAAGGCAGAAAGAGGGAAAGAACAAGATCACTTCTTGGGAGAGGATGAAGGAAAAAATCAAGAGTAAGTTCCTTCCTTGTGATTATAATGTTCAATTACTTAAAAGGTTACAAAATATTAGGCAAAAGGAACAAGATGTGCAATCATATACTGAACAATTATATAGGCTAAGTATAAGAACTAAGCATGAGGAGGATGAGGAAGAGAGAGTAGCTAGATATCTCAATGGCCTAAGATATAACATTCAAGATGAAATCAATTTGCTGACACCAAAATCTATGGATCAATGTTTTCAAATGGAAATTAGAGCAAAAGAGAAACTCAAGAGGAGACAAGAAAAGGAAACAAGAGGAAGAGGAAATACATCTAGGGGCAGAGGTACAACTTCAACACCAAGGAAGACTAAATAAGATCTTGAAGATGCTAATAAGAGCAATGAACAAGCTCCTGAATCAAGAGGTGGAAGAACAAGCTTTAGACAAAGGAGATATTTCAATGAGTTTTCAGGAAGATGCTATAAATGTGGTGAGTTTGGTCACAGTTCCTTCAAGTGTCCTGAGAAGAGTGGAATCACATCAAGTGGAGGAGAAAGGAAATCTGAAAGGAGAGCCCAAATTGCTTATGAGGATGAAGCTAAAAGATCAAGTTCCAATACTCTCCATGCTACTCCTAAAGTTGGAGAGATGCTGATGATGAGAAGACAAGTTTTGAAGACATCCATGGAGAAAGAAAAAATTCAGAGGAGAGCCTTGTTTAGGACTACTTGTAGATTCCAAGATAAGGTATGTAAAGTAATTGTGGATTTTGGATGTACTGACAATATGGTCTCTAGTGATATTGTTGAAAAATTGCATTTGGAAAGGGTATCGAAACAAAAACCATACAAAGTGTCTTGGGTTAGTGAAAAGAAAACTCTTTTGGTGAGTGAAAAAGCTATTGTAGAGTTTCAAATTGGCCCATATAGAGATAAGGTTGTGTGTGACATTCTACCTATGAGTTGTTTCCATGTTTTTCTTGGGAGACCTTGGAAATTTGATAGATATGCAGTTTACCATGGAAGAAAAAACACTTATAGCATTGAAAAAGATGGGAAAATGTTTATTCTAACTCCATTGGTTGAGGAAAAAAGTGAGCAAGGTGAGGCCATAATGATGGGAAGAAAATAATATGTGAACAAGGAAGAAAGTGAGAGCATGAAGTTAGCAACCCAATCACCATTTGACACTGTTAGGATAGTAAATAGGAAGGGTAAAGGAAATTTGCAGACAAAGATGAAGGGGAATGCTTTTGTGTGGAAGAGGAAAGAATGTGGAATGATGTTTCAGGTCAATACAGAGCAACATGAGAGAGGAAAGCCTTTGGAAAGGAAATAAGAGTATGATAGTGTGTTGGTAGGGATAGTTAAGTGCCCTATGGTGTTGCATCAGGTAAAAGGACAGTCAAAAGGTGTTAGGACAAAGCTTTGTGAGATGGTAAGCAAGAGGACAGTGGAAAGGATAGTACTTACAGGTCTAACAGGGATAAATAAGTCTGATGGTATAGTTGACAATTTGAGTGTTGGGTAGTGAAATAAGAAAGGGGTTGCAAAGCAGATGAAGGTAGTTGGTAAAAGCTTGAGTGCAGATGTATAGGGTGAAGTAATGATAGAGTTTGATGATGGTAGGAAATAAAGACACCCCACAGTAATGTCTGACAGAGTGGAGCATAAAACAGGTGAATGCATTGAAAAGGATGTCTATAAAAGTGATAAAATAATGCAAATGGAACATGCTAAAGGCAAGTTTGTAGGTCAGAGGAAGATGAAGAACAATGGAGGACCATTTGCAAAATTCTTTCCAAGGGACTTGGAAAAGTTTCATGTTGGGGTGTATGGTGCAGGACCACCACTAAATAATGTTTGTCAATTAAAGATGATACCAAGTAGGTTATAGGATTTTGTTGTGTTTTGAGTCAATGATGCTAAATAAGGTCTATTTAGACCATTTTAATATGTAATTAGTGGTTTTGTGTCTTAGATATCAAAATATACAAAAGTTGTAAAAGCAAAATTAGGAATGTTGTCAAAAAATAGAAAATGTTGTTAAAGTGAAAATGGGAATATGAAGGGTCAGGGATTTCAAAAGGTGGTTATAGTCATTTGGTAGGTAAAAACTGATTGGAAAATGTATAAAAAGACTCCAAAGGCTCGAACAAAGGTTGTTGGTGAAGTTTTGAAATCAAATTCAATAAAATACAACGCTTTCTCTATTATTTTCTATGTTTTCTAAACTTTATTCATCTTGTACGGACCTATACAGGTTCTAAATGTTCTGAAATCCATTGGATTATGTAATGGCATGTGTTAGCTTTCTTTTTATTCCAGTTTGAGAGTCTAACTTTGAGATTATAGGGAGTTCTCACCAAATTTATGTAGCAACCCTATTTTCTCAGATTTAAGGGTTTGATTGGAGTCTAAGTTATGAATTAGTCATTCCACCTACTATTTGGATCTGTTGCTTAGTGGAATGACTCCTATAATGGTAAAATAGGTGTTCCAATGTGGTTGAAGGTAGGGGAGTTGATATTATATGATTTGGGTCACACCTTAGGGTTAAACAATGCATGTTTCTTTATGAAAATGGAGTGTATTGAAGGATTTTGCATAAATAGTGAAAGAGTTTCTCATGTGTTGGTATTATAAGTTTGTGAAGACCATTTGGAGACTGTTGGATGCAATTTTGAGGCACTATAGACCTGGGATGTGTGAGATTCAATAAACCCTTATGTTTTATTTGTGAAAGGAGGGTTTCCTGGTACATGGTATTAGGAGGTCTGAATCTACAAATAAGTGATATTTTGAAGTTTTGTGTCATAATTCATGACTATCAAGTGGTTTTGAGTAATTTTCAAGAGTTTAAGAGGCGGTCCCTTTGTAAATTAGGGCTAATTGACACGCTTTGAGCATGGCAGGTTATTGGTTCTTGGTGTTGGGTTAAAGAAACCCTATGAGATCTTTTGGTATGTTGATTAAGAGTCTATGGCTAGTCTTTGTGGAGTTTTTTAGGCCATTGTACGACCTTCTCTAAAAGATATTTTGATTGGTTGGATATTGAGGGCTATAAGCCATAAGAAGAGGGATTGAGTCAAGTTGAGGGATTTGTGTTTTAAGGAGTTGTTTTTAGATTGAGTTTGATCATTTTCAAGTTGAAGAGAGTCATTTATCCACCTATCTTGCATCAAAGTGGGAGAGAGAGGGAGTGATAGAGAGGTAGTGGGAGGGAGATAGAGAGAGATAGATAGAGGGAGTGAGAGAGAGTGGTAGGGATTGATTGAGCGAGAGGTATGCAAAAAGAGGGAGAGGGTAGATAGAGAATATTAGAGAGGGTAGGAGAGAGGGAGGGAGAGAGAGGTTAGATGTATAGATA
>VDFB02168118.1:77822328-77989941 GCA_007258455.2 Sequoia sempervirens
GAGAGAGAGAGAGAGAGAGAGAGAGAGAGGGAGGGAGATAGAGGGTAGAGGGTTTAAGGGTTTAAGGGTAGAGGGTAGGGGATAGAGAGAAAGAGAGAAAAGAAACATAAAAAATCAACTTTCTCAAAATGCGAGCACGTTTTTAAGTAGTAGAGATATGGTCATTATAATGCAAGCTCGTTATAACGTGCGCATGTTATAACATGAGTGTGTTATAACACATGCGCATTATAATGTATGCACATTATAATGTGCGCACGTTATAACATGAGCATGTTATAAAGCACACACATTATAATGTGAGCACATTTTGTATGTAAAATCCCCATCTAGGGAACAATAATTTTTTTTTTCAATTTTCATCAACTACCAACTTAACCATTCGAACATATTCGATCTAAATTAGAAGTGTTAATTTCAATAGTTCTTCATTTTCCATGGTGGCATCAACTCATCATTTTCAGTTATATGCTTTCACAAAAGAGTGATATGGTCCCAAGGTTAAGGTCTTTCCTAGACCCATGACCTAAGCCTTGAGGGTTCATGATGACCCTTCCTAAGTATTCCCTCGTGGGAATCAAAGGCATTGTAGTTCGCCCCACAATGAAAGAGAGAGTTCAATCTCACCTTTTGTATGAGATCTATTATCTAACCTTTAACCCATAACTATTAATTTAGAATAGGTAAGCTATCAACATAGCCAATTATAATATAATGTTAATAACTTTTCCATCAAGTGTTGGGTCCATACCTAGCATTACCAAATATTAGTGTACAAACATTCACAATATTCATAAGGTGTCATTCATACCATAATCTTAAAGATTATACACAATGGCCGTCATGAGCATACCCCCATATACACAAGCTGATTAGCTCATACACAGTACAAGTACAATAGTGACCAAATCCTACACAGATCACAAGTATAATAGTGACTGGATCATATACCGATCACAAGTGCAATAGTGACTGGATCATATACAGATCACAAATGTAATTGTGACTAGATCATGCACAAATCACAAGTATAACGGTGATTAGATCATATGTACATCACATGTACCACAATTATTATCTCATTCACCTATCACAATTACATTAGTGATTGGCTCCAACATACATCACAAATACATAGTGACAAGATCTAACATACATCACATATACACAGTGACGAGCTCCACCATACATCACGAATACACAATAATGAGCTCCAACATACATCACTAATACCTAGTGATGAGCTCCTTCATACATCACACACATAGTGGCAAACCTTCAACATTCATCACATACACATAGTGATGAGCTCCAACATACATCACATCCATAATGGTTGATTAACACATCACAATGGCTAACACGTGTCCATAATGCATCCCAGATAGAAAGAATATCAGTGCATTGTGCACTACATCGCGGGTCCTATCCTTTCCTCCAATCTTCTTCACCATTGGAAAAATGGGAAGAGGATTCAATGTATCCTATACTACACCGTGGGTCCATCCTCAACCCCACAAGGCTAGGTATATAGTCTGAAAATTGGGAAGGGGATTCGGTGCATCCCATACTACACCGTGGGTCCATCCACCATCCCAAGGGTTTCCCCAAGTAGTGAACCTACCAAACTTGGTGGATTCCAACTTCAATTGACTATAGGCCACTGATGACACATCTGTCCATGCAAGAAGAAGTAGCTCCCGACATATACCACCTTGTGACCTTAGTGGTACTGTCAGCTATCTTCTCCACAATCCTAGGTAACACTAGCCTTGGTCACTTCCGTGCCTGCAGTGACAACCAATGAACCCCCTCAATACAACGGTTAGCCTGGATTATCATTACCCACATAGATGGGTCCCTACCTGTGCAATCGTTGCTGTATTTTAATCAAAACCAGGGTAGCTTGCTAACTTCACCTCCATGAACCAGGTGAATGCTGACTAAACCCCAGTAGTAGCCAAGGCATCGGTCATTGGCATGGTCCAATGACTACCTATCACTACTTAAAAATCCCAGAGGTTCACTCTTGGGCGAGTCATACATAACATGAATCACAATCTCAATCAACAGATACATGGGACTATACATAAACACATAGATATGGATTTGAATTACACAGACACATAAGAGATACATGGAACCAACACAAGATGGATTTTACCCATCATATACGTATAATCAAATATCCATTATAAAGTTGTCAATCTTTGCTTATTATATAAAAGAATATTACGTATTAAATACATAATATTAGATTCACTTAACTTGTTCATACCCATTCAGTACCCATTCATCCTCAAACCGAAGCCTACTAAAAAGAGAAGGTCAAACAAATTAGGAACAACCCTAACATCTAGGAGTTATGCCCCCCAGACCCTCCCCCTACGAACTTGAAGTCACAAGGGCATCCTTCGCCCAGGGACCACCTACGTTCCTGCTTCCAAACGGGTCAAAGTCACACATAGTTCTCTTAACAAAGTCTCTCAAGGATACCTATGCACTGGTTCCCATGTCCAAGGTTTCATTAAAGATTCCCCTCAATTACTAACACTAAATTCATAATTTAAAGCAACCTATACGATAACACTCCTTTTGAGAATATCAATGTCCTCAATCGACTCCACCCATTATTATTCATAACTAGCTTGAACATCCCCAAGGATTGTTTTATCTCATAGGGGCTAGGCTTATTAGTCAACACAAAATGACTTTGTTCACACAACCCTGTACTTTCATTTGAAATTCACATAATAGATTCAACATAGAGATTCCTATGCTCAAAGGGGTAAATAGATATATTTGTAGGACATCCTATAGTATTTATAAGCTTTCTTTAAGGTTAATCAATGTTTGAATACCACTTAAGAAAGTGGACAACACTATTTCCATTGGACCAATGTATGAAGTAAGCCCAATAATATTATTAACAATAATATTCCTGATCTTTTGATTTCAATAACCCTATGGTGCAACCCCATAATATTATGGTAGTCTAGTTAATATGCTAAATAGTTTATTCATAATGACCAATTAGTCTAAACTCGACCTTAATGGTCATTAGTAAGGTTTCAAGAGATGATTTGTAGGATTTATCTCATAACTCGATCTCAACCACATTTTCAAATTAATGATGATTGTCTTACACTTGGTATATATAGTTTATATTGTGATTCATTATGAGTATAATAATAATTTTTTTTGTATTAATAATAGTTAAAGCTTTTAGCTAAATCTTATGCACAAGGATATTCCTGTAGCATAGAACATATCGGCTTTTTAGCAACAAAAAATACAAAGAAACCCCCAACTATGGGCCAAAAAAGAAGCAGTTACAAGATTTACAGGATTATATAGAGAATATACAGTTTAAACAAGGAGAGATACAGTTTATATATGCTAAAAGTAGTTTCCAATTTATGTACGAAGAACATTTGTGGCAGTTGCTCAGAGACTAGATTGGAAGTTTTTTATTTTGTCACCAGATTCTGCATCTTTCCAGTTGGCTAAGGTTGCAATTACATCAAGTTCTTCAGTTGAAAAAGCCTCCTCAAATTCTTGATTCTCATTCGTGTGTAGCTTGGAGTTTTTAGGTTCCTGTTGGGCCTTGGGAGCTTTCTCCTTAACCTCCTTCTAGAATACCTCAAGGACCTTCATGAATACTGCTAAATTGGGTTTTCCTTGCTGTCAGGTATGACCAAAATTTGCTTCTTTCTGACTTGGTAGCTCAACACCATCCTTGAGGAGATTCAGGAACTTCTTCGAGATCACCATTGAAGCTGTAACCTGAAACACAATGTTAAAAAGAGTGTCTTTTGGAGGACTCAGTGAGTGTTCTCCGGCTTCCATTGAACCCGTCTTTGTTTCTTTCCCTCCAAATGAACCATAGGATTTTAGTAGATAAGATATACTAGAATAAATGCAACTCTTTGTTAAGATTTAGCACATTCCCAAATAAAATTAGCATCCAGTTTACTTTTCCATTCATTTCAAAGAAGAGCTGACTGTTACAAAACATATTCCAAACTTCATTTGCAAATAGATAGTCAAAAGAGATGTGAAAAACAATTTTAGGCACTCTACAGATAGAACAGATTTCAATATCAGTATGATTCAATTTAAATGGGAGTTTTTGTAACAATAGTAACCATCTAAAACATGATTTCTTTGCACCCACGTTATCATGCCAGAGAGAAGTAAAAATCTTAAGCCAAAACTTATCTTCTTTATTAACATGCCATATATGATTCAAGTAATCCATGGGGGGCTTAGACTTAAGAAGCTGATTATAAATAATTTTGGTGTTGACATCATACAGGGGGTAACTTCCCAACCAATTAAACTCAATTGGAGTATAGACATTACCTTTTCTCTTTAGATTAAGGGGAAGGTATTTATAGGCCTCTTTAAGCACCAAGTAGGTTTTGAAGTTGGATTGAGGTAGGTTAAAGTCCTCTTTCAGTTGAGTCCAATCCACCAACTTCCCATCCCTCAATATTTTCTCGAAAGTCTTAATGCCAGCATGGGCCCATTTTTTGGCTGAGCAACCCTAAAGGAGGGCTAGTGGTTTCCCATTATGCTCAAGGTTCCACTAGATGGACCTACATGGGAGGAAGAAGTTGGAATTGTGCTCAATGAAGAGAGGGCATTGAACATTAGATCTAATGAGTTCCCAAGCTTTCCAAATGATTTTGAAGACAACTGACCCTGCAGGTACAATTTGGTGCTTGGTAATAAGGAGATCATTGAAAGGAAGACCCTTCCAAGATTTTTCCAATTTGGGCACAACTTGCTCAATGTTATTTCTTATCAAAACTTTCCAAGGTTCATTACCACTTAGAGCATTTAGAATCCATTTTGTGGCAAGAGTTGCACCCTGCTTCCTTAGGTATTTAAGTCCTAGACCTCCATGTGCCAGACAACACCAATCCCACTTAACAACGTGAAGCTTCCATTTCCCTTTCCCATTAGACCAAAGGAAATGCCTAATTTTCTTTTGAACCTCCATCACCTGATAACTACTAAAGAACCAGACTGAAGCAAAGTAGACAGTCTAAGAGGACATGATTTTTTGGCACACTTGGAGCCTTCCCACAAGGGAAAGGTATTGTCTATTCCAACTGTCAAGCTTCTTATCTATTTTTCATTTTATCCAGAGCCACATTTCCTTAAGGTTGGGACAGACCGAGAATGGAAAACCTAGGTATCTTACTTGTTTATGGGGTCCACCCCATTGAAATTCAATCTTCTTCAACCAATTAGGAGGGATCTCAGACCAACCAAGCATAGTAGATTTCATTTTTGAAATTTTTGCACCTGAAGCCAAATAGAATAAGTTGAGCTTGCTCATTAGGTTGTCTAGGTTCACTTCCTCCAAATCAATAAAGAGGGCAGTGTCATCTACAAATTGGATATTGAGGAGTTCATTTTGATTAGGTAAGGTTAGGCCCTTGAACTTGGGAGAGTATGAGAGGTCTCTAAGGAGGTAGTGCAAAGCATCAGAGGCAATGACAAAGAGGGTAGGGGCCAGGGGGCATCCCTGCATGATGGATATTTCAAGGGAGAGTGTTCTAGTCCATGAGCCATTAATATCAATTTGGGCAGAAGCGTCCTTTAAAAGTGTATCAACCATACTGCAGAAAGTTTGAGGAAAACCAAAGGCCTCAAGGGTCATTTTGAGGAAGGACCATTCCACTCTATCATAGGCTTTATCAAAGTCTAGCAACAACATGGCCGGGTTCTAGTTGCTATGTCTAGCCCATTCCATTGCCTCCCAACTAGTTATCAAGTTCTCCAAGATGTATATGCCTTTGATGAAACTTGTTTGCATGCTGTTTATGAACTTGGAAATAATGCTAGAAATCCTGTTGGCCATTACTTTGGCCGAGATCTTATAGGAGACATTCAAGAGAGTGATTGGTCTCCAATTATTTATCATTGTTTTGTCACCTTCTTTAGGGAGGAGTTTGATAAGCCCCTTATTTATTCTCTTACCAGGTGAGCCCCTCTTTATGGATTCCATGTAAACCTGATGCATATCCTCACTAATCCAATCAATAAACTCCTTGTAGAATTCTACAGAGAGACCATCTGGTCCAGGAGATTTGTCATTGCTCATGCCACTAATAGCCTTCTTGATTTCCTCCTTGGAAATAGGTTTTGAAAGGTCAAAAGCATCTTCTTCTGAGATCTTAGTAGGAATTATCTTTTTGATTGTCTCCCTGGCAGTAATGCATTCTCCCCTATTGCCTTCTGATTGGAAAATTTCTTTGTAGAAGAGGAAGAATTGTTCCATGATTTCCTCTTGGTTGGAAACAACAGTTCCATTGTGGCAGATTTGGTCAATTTTCTCCTTCTTACCTTTTTCTCTAATGTACCTAAAGAAAAACCTTGAACCCTTGTCACCATAGCTAAGCTAGTTCAATTTGGCTCTGACCTTAAGGCCTTGGATTTTGTTAGTTTGAAGGCTTCTCAAGGAGATTTTGACCCCATTGATTCTATCATATAGGGAGTCATTGTGAGGATCCGCTTGGATTTTTGATTCAGCCTCAAGTAACTCTTCTTGGAGCTGGTTTTCTTGCTTTCTAGAGTCCAAAGCCATTTTTCTACCAATGATCTGAAACAAGAGCTTCCAACCCTCCAAATTTTGATTCCATCTTTCAATAGGATTGAGTCCTTTAAGAATCTTCTTGTTAATTTCTCTTAAGGTGGTAATGGCAGCTCTACATTCCTCATCCTTCAGCAACTTGGTGTTGAGGATGAAACTAGTTTTTCCTTTCTGCACTTTCCTTCCAGAATTATTTAGAACAATGTGAGCTTTGATGGGGTGATGATCTGACATTGTATAGGGGTAGACCATAAATTTTTTACCATCTTGAAGGGGCTCAAAGGTAAAGTAGTCTCTGTTTACATAGAACCTGTCAAGCCTATAGTAGATTCACTTTCCTCCTTTTAGGGAATTACACCACGTGTACTAGAAATAATTGTTTTCCTTTTTCAACCCTTCCATGGGATCAATTAGGTTGAGTTTATTCTTTAGCCTTAGCCAAAAATACTTCTCATTTCCCTTCCACTCCATGTTGAGGCTGCCTTTATTTTCTTCATCATTTTCAACCATGTTAAAGTCCCCACCAACAATCCATGGGATGTTAGGGAGGTCCAAGAGCCATTTCCACAAAAAAGTCCTTTCTTTGTAATCATTGGGTGCATAAATTGAACATACACCAAATATTGCATCTCCTTTCTCAAAAGTGGCCCATACTACCCTATTGCATGGGGAGGCCCCATCCCCCGAGAGGTGTTGAGTCCAATTGTTGGATATCAAAATGGCTGTGCCCCCCCTTCCTTTTTCATGTTTGGTGGTAACTTGGGTGGAGTTGCCCTAAACAAATTTCAGGTTTGTCTCTAGGGTGAAGCCCAATTCCTTAAGCTCCTGGAGGAAAACAAAGTCTTTATTTTTATCCAGATTAAGAAATCTTCTTAGCATATATTTTCTATTAGGGGATTCCAATCCCCTGACATTCCAGGAGGTGCAGTTAAGCATCATCATTACATGCTTCATTAAGGGGCTCTTTAGCATTCTTAAAAAGTTCAAATAGTTTCAGTCCAAGATCCTCGTTCTCCAACCTTTTGGAGGAAGGAGTAGGGAGGACTGTACTTGTTTTCTTTCTTTTACCTTTCCCCATGCCAATGCTTCCTTTGTTGAGAGCAACAAATTTCTTTTTCCTTCCCCTTTTTTTGGGTTCTTTGGGAGGGCAGGGTAAATCCATTTGGTCTACTACGAGGGTAGCTTAGCCTCAGTTCCATGTGAAGTCTTCATGTTTCTGGGTGTCTCAACAGACCCTTTCACGCCCTCCACATTCACACCTATGTTATCAACCTCTTGGGGCTCCATAAGTCCATCAATGATTTCCTTATTACCAAACTGCCTACAAGAATCTGTAGGGTTAGAAGGGAGGTTGAAGGAATGGATAAGCTCTTTAGAGATGTTAGTCTTGTCAACAGTCCAATTCTTGACCAGCTTAGCTAGGGCTTCCATGCTTTCTTTTAAAGGTTCGAGTGTCTCAACTCCAAAGTATGGAGAAGTTTCCACAACTTCTAGTGTGGACAAGCCCACCAAATCCCTAACCTCCTTAGTGCCACTCAAAAGGTTACTGTCAGACTTCATGGGGGAGGGGGAATTTAATTTAGAGTTAGGTTTTCCATTGGGGTAGACAGTCATATCAGATTGGGTGTGCAACATAATACTATCATTTAGGGTGCTAGACACCAAGTTTTCTTTATTTTTCCCAACTTGGTTGGGGCAAGAGCCTAAATAGGTAGTTTTTTCTTGCACATCCAATGCGACATGGTGTCTACCTTCAAAGTTGGAAATCAGGTTTTTGACATTCGAAGGAATTTTTACTCTGTTATTATTCTCCCTGCTTTCATTAACTATAACCACATGGCAATTGCCACTAATTTTAATTCCATTTTGGAAGATCTTAGTTTTAGGTTCTTTATTTATGTTGTTCTTAGCATCATTTTTTTCAATTTTGTTCCTAATATCTTTCATAACAAGCTATTGCGCATTGAGTTTGTGTGGGCCCAACAAGGCAACAACAACATTAGGGATGTGGTCAGGAGCATAGGGGACCGCACCATGGACAAGAAAGGGAGGAGATACAGGAACGTCAATGGAGGGGGAGAGGTCCTCAGAAAGAACGGTAGCGAAAGGGTTGACATAACAAAGGGAAGGTTGGAAGGGGTCGGGGGTGTCAGGGATAGGGAAGGAAGGGACAACCTCAGGAGCAGATTCGAGGGAGGACAAGTGGGGGGAAGAGAGATAAGGAGAGAAGGCATCGACAGAGACAGAGTAGTTAGAAGCACCTCTTAAGGGAGCTGTGACCAAAGGAGTTTCATCCAAATGCGAAGGTACAACCTGACTAGTAGTAGCGACGCCCTGTGGCTTAGGGTTTGAGTTGATGCTTTTCTTGATGATGGGGTAGTGTTTTCTGATATGCCCCTCATGCCTACAAAGATATCATGCATTCAGCCCCCCAAGAATCTCTAGTGGGTAGAAATGTAGGGAACCTTCAAACGAGATGCCCAATTTACCAGGTAAATCCATGCCATGGTTAAGCGAAATAAGCACGTGAGCGTTCATGTCCAATAGAGTGACATTTAGTTTGTCCATCTTTAAGACATTTCCAAAAGGACCAGAGGTCATGAGGGATATCCTTCACGAGCAGCCAATGATGGCATGAAAGAGCCAAGATTTCATCTCCATTCACCCCAAGGGTCTAGGGGATAGCCCTAAAAATGCTTTTCCCTACGTTCCAGTAGGGTTTTTTTAGGAATTTTTCTTGCATTTCATGGTTCTTAAAGAAAACTAGAAACAAACCTCACTAAATCATTCTACATAGAGAGACTTGCACATTCAAATTTTTAAGCCAAACATTTCTCAACCAGTTATCTACGAATTTTCTGTCGGGTAAGTTCCCAGAGTCAACAGTAGCCAAAAAAAGATTGCAATACTAGAAATTTTGTTTCTTTCTTTATAAATTGCATTTACCATTTCATTGTTCAGGGAAATGATAACAAAATTAGGGTCACCAAGAGAACACTCACCAGACCTTCCTCCACTGGCCCCAAGACCCCCATCGCTGTCGCTTGGTAGCATAAAAAACTTGGCGCCCGTGGAGTAAGGAGCACAGTCTTCCAATACAATGTCCCTAAGAGTTTTGGAAGCGGTATGATTGCCTTCTCAAATATCTGGGTTGGGATCAGAGGGCGAGGGGGGGTACATACCCCCCTCCATTAAGAAGGAATGCACACAAAGACACTACATAGACCATGGTCATACATAGCAGAACCAGGAAACTAAAACTGAAAAAGAGAAGGCACGCAAGAAAAACAACACTTGGAGGGTAAAAAATAAGAAAATTTAAAGGAAGGATGGAGAAAAACAAACCTGGGTGGGGGAGGGCCAAGCCTCTTCCACTGAAACTGTGCAGGAAAATCCCTAGGGCAAACTTGCATTTTTTGCTCGAAATCTACAACCTCCAGGGAAGTAAGTTTTCTTCCTATCCATAATAATAATTTCAATATCAAGGATATTGTATATAAACGATTGATGGACATCATGTTATCATATATAGCATTTACCATGGTATCAATGGATTATCAAAAGTACTGAGTTTCAATTCATAGTGCCACTAAATGAAATCACCCTTTCTTGTAGTATTATACAACCAAGTGCCAAGGCTCATATTAACGTGGTTCATATTATAAGGCTATCTTGCAACTAAGATTTGATCCAAGACTCTTTACCACCTTGGTTCAGCTAAAGTCTCATCATAGAGATGTAATGAACTTAATATATACTCATAATTCCATTCACTTGGAAATTAAAATAATTTAACCCCTTGGTTATAGTAAATTCTTGATTTATGAACTTCAGCATAATCCTAACTTTACAAGTTCTTGAGCACCATACTAATATTGGTTACCACTAGGTTTGATTCCCAATTGGTTATAAACAATGCTAATTTCATTTAAGATCTTTAAATGTAATATTTAATTTATAAATATCCAACCTTTCGAAAATAAGTGTAAATCACTTCTATTTAGTCTCTCTCCTTTTTTTTTAACTATGACATTAGACAATTCCAAATTCATGCTTCAAGAGCTGCAAGAAAATATACAACCTTTTGAACATATTTGAGAGAGTTTGGATATAAATTCTTCTTCATTGAGTTCTACTCAAAAGCTTGTAAACATGGTGGTGATAGAAAATCTACTAGAAATCCTCTTTAGTCATGCTTTGCTACGAATTGCACCCTCTTCTTAAACTCTAATTGAGTGCAAATAAATAAGAGGCTAGTTTTCATCTAATCCCATATTTATAAGGTTTGTCTTTTGCAACTTATTAGGAACATACCCTACCCTAGGGAAATACTCAAGGCCATGTTTCTTGGAGGAATTTTATCAAGTTCACCTCATGTGCCTTCTTTTAAGCTTTCATAAATTGGGCACAGTTCTAACCTATGTATAAGAGAAGAGGAATTGTCTTTTTTTTTTTAATATCATTGCTTGAATTTTAACCTAATTTCCCGTTACTGGTAGTAGTTGTATGTGATTTATCATCCGAACATCTTTTAACCATCCTAAATCAATATTTTTAGCCCAAGAGTCTAGATATATATGAATTAAACACTACTCTAATAAAATAATTGCAAAGGAGTATACTTAGCTTCATGTAAGATGCTGAAGAAGTTTACTGTATGAGGTCACTAAAATCCACCTTCCATTTCCTTGAATTTCCTTCCTCTGCAAATGGTACCCAAAGGGATTGCTGGAATCCTTCTATAGTTGTGCTAGGACTCCACTCAACCTCCAAAATTTCCACAAATCATGTCATTCCCTTCTCATGCCTTCTTGAGCACTTGGTCTTTTTCTCTCAGCTCTCTCACACCCACGACATCTTTATGGGCTCTCATTTCATCACAGGCATATAGAATGCTCACAAGGGTTGTGGAGTCTCCAATTACACTCGTCAGTTGCATTTTTTGAAAGTTTCCAAGCCTTTACAAATTTTTTCATACATATTTTGTTACCCTAGTATCCCTCAAAATTTTTCTGTCCAACTTGCCACACCTCTAAATCATGCCCTGACTTCTTTTAGTTTTCTCCCCATAGCATTCCCCATGGTGTTCTCTACATTCATTTCCTTTCAACCAAATTTTTCTATCTCCTCTTTCTCAACCTCCTATATTCCCGTTTTATGCTATTTCTCCCCAAAATAGAGCATATAAGCTAAAGATGGGAGAAGGGCTATGAATCTCCTTCTCTTTCTTGAGCCTCTACATGTTCTATTTCCATTTTTGGTCTCTTTCTCCCCAAAACACCTTTGCAACTTTTTCCAACCATAATAATTTCTACTCATGCATTCCTTCAACTTTTTCTACTACATGATTTCTTCTCCCTTCTCTTCACACTCCTCTATCCTCTCTTCTTTCCCCTTTCTCCTTCTCTCTTTCTCTCTACATTCTTTGACCAAATCTACAAACATGTATGCAGTCATGGGAGTTCGTGGGGGGTTTAAAGACTACCCTTCATGCTAGTTTTCCACTCAACCGGTCATGTCCATGCCAAAGAAAATGGGTTGCCATGCTGTATTAATGACACAAACACCCCTTTCCTTTAATCCACACCATACTCTCTTTTCTTCCCATCATATTTTGGTCTTAGTCAATTCCTTCACGTGAATGATTGAGGAGAAAGGTAGGGGTGCCATGCCTCATAAATGTGTGCTCCCCATCTTTGACCACCTCTTTCCTTATCTTATTTTTTATTTAAATCCACCTATACTGTCCAACATGGATGTTGTTAGGTAGGGATGTGACATTGTATTGCTTTGAAAAATGGTTAAAAACACAATATACCCATGATCTCAAGACCCACATTTTGCATATTCTCCTACTTTTGTGCGTGTTTTGACAAAAAAAGATTTTTGATGATTTTGTGGAGTGTGCATGCAAGTTTTTCACATTCCACCACCTTTGCATGGAATAGAAAAGTTTTCACGTTGAAAGGAATATAATATCAATTCAATTCTAAATTCCATTGAAGAGTGATATACAATTGAAGTTTGGAGGGGAACAAGCTTTTGAAAAAGTCAAATGGTTGAGGAAAGAAGAAGCAAATGCTACATAATTGGGTAGAAATCCCTCATTCAAAACTTTGGTTTTTTAGGTATGTGAAGTCTTTACACATTTTATTTCATTCTATTTTGGCTTGCTTTGATTTTTTTACTTTTCATATTCCATGTTGATCATTGTTTGTTTGCCATTATAACCTTAGCTTGTCAATGCACATTTTAAGTTAGACAATTATTTACACTTGCTAGTTACATTTTTAAACCACATCTCTTTGAGGAATTTTGTTAAACAATTGACTTACCTTGTGTATGCTTCCACATTTTGTATACACATATATATGAAAAAAGTTATAAGAACATGTAAAATAATACATCATTTCTCAATCCTCTACTATGGATGTGCATAGCACTCTCCAAAGCTTTCATTTTGGTATAGGCATGGGGGATGTTGGAAAATGTAGTTGAATTTGGTTTTACACCTACAAATTGCATATGCTTGAAAATATGTTTTGTACATATCCTGCAATCATTCTAGTCCATGAGGACATATCTTATTGGGGTATTATGTCAAACAAATATACCAAGCAACTAATTGCCTTGTCTATGCTACCAAATTTTCCATACATGTCTACCAAATCATTTTATCAAACATCATAGACAAGACAATCAATTGTTTGAAGAAATTCCTCAAAGAAATGGGGTCTCATGATGATGTGCATTTTATCAAACAACTGATTGCATTTTCTATGCTACCAAATTTTTCATACATGTCTCCAAAAAATTGGAATATAATCCTCCCTCATTGATAGATCTTTGAAACTATTTTGGTTTTCATCTATATTGACAAAACACTAGCTTGCCAATGTGGTAGGGTTGACAAGGTAGGGGAAGCGTGAGAAAATGCTCATAGAATGGGGTCTCACGGTGATTCACCGTGAGACCCCATTCTGTGAGCATTTTCTCACGCTGCCCCTACCTTGTCAACCCTACCACATTGGAAAGCTAGTGAGCTCACTAGCTTGCCAATTCTAAAATGATTTTTTGGATGGAATTCCTTAAAGAAATGTGGTAATGTGGCATGCCATGATTGCGAGATAGGCTCAAAATGGAAGCTAGTGAGATCACTAGCTTGTCAATGCTACCACATTTTGCATACATTTGGAAGCTAGTGAGATCACTAGCTTGTCAATGTTACCACATTTTGCATACATTTCTATGTTTTTCCATTTTGAGCCTATCTCGCAATCATGGCATGCCACATTACCACATTTCTTTAAGGCATTCCATCCAAAAAATCATGTGAGAATTGGCAAGCTAGTGAGCTGACTAGCTTGCCAATGTGGTAGGGTTGAAAAGGTAGGGGCAGCGTGAGAAAATGTTCATAGAAAATCACTGTGAGACCCCATTTCTATGAGCATTCTCTCACGCTGCCCCTACCTTGTCAACCCTACCACATTGGCAAGCTAGTGAGCTCACTAGCTTGCCAATTCTCACATGATTTTTTGGATGGAATGCCTTAAAGAAATGTGGTAATGTGGCATGCCATGATTGTGAGATAGGATCAAAATGGAAGCATGGAAAAGGCATGTGAATTTTTTGACAATAATGTTTTCATATAAATGTATGCAAAATGTGGTAGCATTGACAAGCTAGTGAGCTGACTAGCTTGCCAATGCGGTAGGGTTAACAAGGTAGGGGTAGCGTATGCCTTATATAAATAGGGTCTCATGGTGATACCCATTTTCTATGAGGAATTATTGCCCCTACCTTTTCAACCCTACCACATTGGCAAGCTAGTGAGCTCACTAGCTTGTCAATGCTATCACATTTTGCATACATTTCTACGAAAATATTATTATCAAACAATTCAAATACCTTGTCCATGCTTCCATTTAGACCTATATTGCAATCATGGCATGCCACATGACCACATTTCTACAAGATGATTGTAAGTATTTTGTATGAAGCCCTTAATGACATATATTTCATTTATTTGTATGAATTCATTTTTTAGGAACTAATATTTTTCTCATTACCATGCTACAGGTAAAATTATCCACCATGCCGAAGAAATGAAGAAGCAATAAACAAACGAATGAAGAGTATGAAACTAATAAAGAAAAAAATAGAGTATGGATGAGGGAATATCGTGAGAAGAAGAAATTGGATACGATTGATGAAAACAAGCCAATTGAAGAGGAACCTCAACTGTCAAAAAGAAAAAATGCATTGGCGGCACAAATGGAATGATTGCGAAAGCATCATACTAAGATAGATTTGAGTATCGTGGTTGGAGAAACACCCTCTACCGCAAGTGAATACAAAGGGACACAATTAAGCACAAGTGAATATGGAGGGACACCATCTACCGCAAGTGAATATGGAAGGACACCATCTACAACAAGTGAATATGGAAGGACACCATCCACCGCAAGTGAATATGAAGGCACACCATCCACCACATATCAAGTTGAGAGTACATCATCACTTGGATTTGATGAAGAAGGTATTCCATCATGTCCTCATGTCAACCTCAAGGTTGTTGGAAATATGTGCCTCAATCTCACAGATTGAAACCTCCGGAAGAGAAAAGTCGGTAGGACATTCATTGTGTCTAGCTGACTAGCAGCTGTGAAACCTTTTAAAATGTTCAAGTCACTGAGACCTTGTTGATGTCTTGCCAAATGTAGACTATAACTATGACATATTGTCATTGTAACTTGTGGCGTTCGTTGTAAACCTCTGCCAAGTGGAGATCTCTGGCCGAAAGGCCACTCTTATCGTATATAGGGGAGACTCTGGGTGATAAGCGGTGTCAGGCAGACCCTTGGCCGAAAGACTTATCTCGGTATGAAGTCTTATTGAGATGTTTTGTCTCGCTGACAGGGTACTACACTTGGAATCTTCGGGGTAACATAGAGGCTTTGCTATGAACTCTTGGCGACATATGTTTGTCTCACCGATGCTCATTGGGGTAACATGGAAGTCTCAGGATGAAGTATTAGCGACAGGTGTTTGTCTCAGTGATGTTATAGTTTGTTATCGGTATGACTCCTGGCGAATGGTGGTCTCGGGGTAACTTGGAGACTTCGGTAAGAACTCTCAGCGATAGCGATAAGTCTTGCCGACTGTTGGTCATTTCAGAATGACTTGAAGGCTCGGTATGATCTCTTGGCGAAGGATGATAGTATTTCCGATGGGAATACTCTTGTCTATGTGACTTTGGAACTTCGGTGTGATGTCTCATCGAATGGTGATTGTCTCGCAGATGAGAATGCTGAGGTCGATGCAGCTTGTTAACTCGGTGGAACCTCTTGGCGACAGTGATGACTCTTGGTGACAACTGCAGTCAGGTCTTGTGGCATCGGGGAGACACGGTTAGTGTCTCACCGACATGCGAATACAAGTTGAATTCCTTTGACCGATTGGGAGACCATCCTACGTGGTGTGTCTTCGACCAATCAGAGAAGCCAAATGGGAACTGCTAGCAGTTGGACTGTTGCGGCCATTACTGAGAGGAAGTTCGACAGACAGGGGTGACATGGATATATTCTATAGTTGCAAATGATGCTCGGTTGGATTGATGGATTTTTTGATGGTTGCATGAACAGTTTGATGATCAGTTCGATGAGTGATCAATGAATTTAATTCTGAGTGTTGAATATTCTGTAGCAAGGTTGATCATTGTGAATGCTGTTGTAAACTGACATTAGAAAGATAAGTCTGATCTCTGTATGTAATCTTTATTACTGTAATACAAAGTGACATCTCTTGGTGTGGTGGGTTTTTTCTCCCGTAAGGGTTTTCCCACGTAAATCTGGTGTTTATGTGTGTATGTTATATTCTCTGTTTCTATTATTTCTTGGAAGTGTATATTAATTGGACTGTCATTGAAAATTTAAAAGTATCTCTGCATTCTTCCCTGAGGTTTTGACGTTAGGAGAGTTGTTTCTGCACTTAGCTTTCCTTACAAGTGGTGTCAAAGCCTAGCCAGTTGTGTTATCCTTGTGGGTACGTTGGATTTTTTGAGTCAATTTATGTTCAGTGGGAATCTTGTAGAAGTTTGGTAATTCGAATTATAGGTTAAGATGGCAAGCACGTCAGGAAAGATTGAAATTGAGAAATTCAATGGCAACAATTTTGAGTTGTGGAAACTTAAAATGGAAGATCTGTTGGTTGATCGTGATCTTTGGATTGCTGTGTCTGGAACGAAACCTACAGGCATGAAGCAAGAAGATTGGGATCTTGCAGATAGAAAATATAAGGGGCTGATAAGGCTCTGTTTGGCAGACTCTGTTCTTCTAAATGTGCATGAAGAGAAGACTGCATCATCCTTGTGGAAGAGACTGGCATCTATTTATCAACGGAAGTCCTTGGTGAATAAATTGTTCTTAAGGAAGAAGTTGTACACTTTGAGAATGTAGGAAGGAGGGTCTGTAGCTGATCATTTGAACACATTCAACATGCTAATTGCACAGTTAACATCTGTTGGTGTGAAGATTGATGAAGAGGATCACTGTATGCTTTTATTTTATTTTTTTCCAGATTCTTGGGATCACCTGGTGATGGCTATTGGGAGTACAACATCTAATTTCAAGATGGAAGATGTTGTTGCTTCTTTGTTATAAGAAGAGATGAGAAGGAAATCTTCTGAGATGGCGAAGGAGGCTCTTGCTGTTAGAGGCAGATCGAGAGATAAAGGAAAGAAGAAGGACAAGAAGTCCAAATCGAAATCAGAGGGGAGATCAAAGTCTCCTGGCAAGAAGTCCAAGGTGAAGTGTTGGAATTGTGGGCAACCTAGTCATGTCTGAAAGGATTGTAAAGAGGAGAAGAAGAAGTATTCTTTCGACAATGATTCTTCTCAGAGTGATGCAGGCACTTTCATTGTAGCCTAGGCTACACAGGCATCAGATGATGTTTGGCTGATTGATTCTAGAGCATCTTTCCACATGACATCTCATAGAGACTGGTTCACGAAGTATGAAAAATACGATGGTGGAAAGGTGTATTTGGCAAGTGATTCATCATTTGAAATAGTTGGCCATGGAAGAGTCATAATTCAATTTCCTGATGGAAGAGTGAAGGGAATTAATAATGTAATGCATATACCAGGTCTAGCTCGAAACTTACTTTCTGTTAGTATGCTGAATGATATTGGAGTGCAAGTCACATTCTCTAGAAATGGCTGCAAGATGACTAGAGGCTCTATGGTGCTAGTAAGAGGTGCTCGTGTTGGTACCTTGTATAAGCTTGATGCACATGCTGCGCAAAGCAATAGTGTCTCTACCAAGTCACATAAAGCTACTCATGGAGGAAAAGAGGAAAACGTTCCTGATTCTGTAAACTCTATGGAAGTTAAACTTCCAATAGAAAAGACTATTTTCTGGCATCATAGGCTAGGACACATTGGAGAGAAAGGTTTAAGAACCTTGAAGAATAAAAACCTGGTTGAGGGGCTTGAAGATTGTAACCTTGAATTTGAATTATGTGAGCATTGTATATATGGAAAGCAACACCGTGTTTCATTTTATTCCAGTCCTCATAAATCTTCTGGTTTGCTAGATTATATTCATTATGATGTATTTGGTCCAATGAATGTTCCTTCTTTGTCTAAGTCAAGTACTATGTATCGTTCATTGATGATTATTCGAGAAGAACATTTGTTTATTTTTGAAAAAGTAAATCAGAAGTGTTAGAGTTTAAGGAATTTAAGAACCTTGTAGAAAATCAGACTAGAAGAAAAATAAAATGTTTAAGGACTGATAATGGCAGTGAATTTTGTTCTGATGATTTCGAGAGGTACTATAAAGATAATGGGATTAAAAGAAATAAAACTACACCTTACACTCCACAGCAAAATGGAGTTGCAGAAAGGTTCAACAGGACAGTGATGGAAAGTGCACGAAGTACGCTGAGCAGTGCTGGCTTGGAGGAGAAGTTCTGGGCTAAGGCTGTTGCTATTGCATGTTACTTGATAAACCGTTCTCCGAATTCCTCGCTTGTTGAGAAAACACCTTTAGAAGCGTGGTTTGGAAAGAAGCCCTCTTTAAGACATATTCGTGTTTTTGGCTGTGAGGCATATGCTCATGTACCGTATGAGAAATGATCTAAATTAGAGAACAAGGCTGTCAAATGTATTTTTATTAGCTATAGTGTTGGCATAAAAGGATAAAAGCTTTGGAATCCTAATACAGAGAAGGTTCTATACAACAGAAGTGTAATATTTCGTGAGCTGAAGCCTTCTACCTTGGATCTGCAGTCAGAGACAAAATCAGAAAACAAAAAGGATGTAGTTGAAATTCCTCCGACACCAGATAAAGAGGAATTGAAAATTCAAAATGTACCTGAAACTGAGGAGAGCTCAAGTAGTTCTGAAAGTTCTGAAGAAGAAGAAGAACCTCAACCTCAGCAAGTGAGGAGGTCAACTCGTGAAAGAAAGCAACCTGATAGGTATGGGTTTTCTTTGATAGATTCTACTTGTGTCTATGCTTTAATTTCTAGCACTAATGAACCTAGGACTGTGAAAGAGGCATTTAGAATGTATGATTCAAACTCTTGGTTGGAAGCCATGAATGAAGAAATGGCATCATTAGAAAATAATGATACTTGGAGTTTGGTGCCCTTGCCTAAAGGTAGAAAAGATGTGGGCTACAAATGGGTATTTAAAAAGAAAATTGGTCTAGATGGCAGTGTGGAAAAATACAAGGCGAGGTTGGTTGCGAAGGGATATTTCCAGTTAGAGGGAATTGATTATGGGGAAATTTTTTCTCCTGTAGCTAAGCTGACATCTATCAGATTTCTTTTGTCACTTGTAGCAGCGTATAACTTAGAGGTTGAATAGATGGATGTGAAGACAACATTTCTTCATCTTGATCTTGAAGAAGATATTTATATGTCCCAACCTGAGCACTTTGTGGAGAAAGGTAAAGAGAAACTGGTTTGTAAGTTAAAAAAGTCTCTATATGGGTTAAAGCAGTCACCTAGAATGTGGTACCAGAAGTTTGATACCTTTGTATTGTCTTTGGGATTTGTAAGGTCAAAATTTGATCATTGTGTGTATTACAAAGCTGAAAGTGATCAAGTTCTTATTATTGCTCTCTATGTTGATGATATGCTGTTCATAGGCAATAGTAAGTTGATGATTTCTAATCTTAATTCTCAGTTGTCTGCTAAGTTCGAAATGAAAGATCTTGGTGCAGCAAGGTATATTCTAGGGATGGAGATAACTAGGGCCAGGAATAGTAGAAAACTTTGGCTTAGTCAGAGTAAGTATATTAAGACTATTCTAGAGAGATTTTGTATGAATGATTGCAAGCAGCTAGTTGTTCGAATTTTGCAAGGAATGAAGCTATCTATTGAAGACTGTCCAAAATATCCTACTGAGATGGAGGACATGACCAGTGTACCTTATGCTAGTGCGGTTGGCAGTCTTATGTATGCAATGGTCTGTACAAGGCCAAACATTGACCAAGCAGTTGGAGTTATTAGTCCGTTTATGGCTAATCTTGGAAGGACACATTGGGATGTTGTGAAGAGTGTTCAGATATTTGAAGGGCACTTCAGAATATGCTTTGTGTTACAATGGTAACTTGGCTGAATCACAGAGGACTCTCAGTATTCAAGGCTATGTGGATTCTGATTGGGCAGGGGACATTGACAGTAGAAGATCCCCAAGTGGATATACTTTCATGTTGAATGGTGGTGCAATGAATTGGATGAGTAAGCAATACGCTGTAGTCACTTTTTCCACTACAGAGGCTAAATACATGGCAGCTACACATGCTTGTAAAGAAGCAATTTGGTTAAAACGTTTGTGTTCTAACATTGGTTTTGATGCAAGGAAAATAAGAATTTATTGTGACAGTTAGAGTGCTATCTGTTTGGCAAAGAATCCTACTTTCCCTACTAGGACGAAACATATAGATGTACAGTATCACTTTGTACGAGATATGGAGGATGGAAAGGTTTCATTAGAAAAAGTGGATAATCTGGAGAATGTTGCAGATGCATTGACAAAGCCAGTGAGCACAGACAAGTTCAGGTGGTGTGCCAATTCAATGGGCCTCAATTCCCATGAATTTTAGTAGTTTCATTGTGCTCTGGAGGTGCCAATGTGATCTTCATCAAGTGGGAGATTGTTGGAAATATGTGCCTCAATCTCACAGGCTGAAACCTCTGGAAGAGAAAATTCGGTGTGACATTCATTATGTCTGGCCAACTAGCAGCTGTGAAACCTTTTGAAATGTTTAGGTCGCTGAGACCTTGTTGATGTCTTGCTGAATGGAGACTATCACTGTGACATGTTGTCGCTATAACCCTCTATCGAGCGAAGATCTCTGGCCAACATGCCACTCTTATCGTATATCGGGGAGACTCTAGGCGACAAGCGGTGTTGGGGAGACCCTTGGCTGAAAGGCTTATCTCGGTATGAAGTCTTATTGAGATGTTTTGTCTCACCGACAGGGTGCTACACTTGGAGTCTTCGAGGTAACATGGAGGCTTCGCTATGAACTCTTGGCGACATATGTTTGTCTCACCGATGCTCATCGAGGTAACATGGAAGTCTCAGGATGAAGTCTTAGCGACAGGTTTTTGTCTCAGCGATGTTATAGTTTGTTATCAGTATGACTCCTGGCAAATGGTGGTCTCGAGGTAACTTGGAGACTTTGGTAATAACTCTCAGTGATAGTGATAAGTCTTGCCGACTGTTGGTCATTTCAGAATGACTTGAAGGCTCGGTATGATCTCTTGGGGAAGGATGATAGTCTTGTTGATGGGAATACTCTTGTCTATGTGACTTTGGAACTTCGCTATGATGTCTCATCGAATGGCGATTGTCTCACCGATGAGAATGCTGAGGTCGATGCAACTTGTGAACTCGGTGGAACCTCTTGCCAATAGTGATGACTCTTGGTGACAGCTACAGTCAGGTCTTGTGGCATCAGGGAGACACAGTTAGTGTCTCACTGACATGCAAATATAGGTTGAACGCCTTTGACCGATTGGGAGACCATCCTACGTGGTGTGTCTTCGACCAATCAGAGAAGCCGAATGGGAACCGCTAGCATTTGGACTATTGTGGCCGTTACTGAGAGGAAGTTCGACAGACAGGGGTGACATGGATATACTCTATAGTTGTAGATGATGCTCAGTTGGATTGATGGATTGTTCGATGGTTGCATGAACAGTTTGATGATCAGTTCGATGAGTGATTAGTGAATGTAATTCTGAGTGTTGAATATTCTGTAGCAAGGTTGATCATTGTGAATGTTGTTGTAAACTGACATTAGAAAGACAAGTCTGATCTCTGTATGTAATCTTTATTACTGCAATACAAAGTTAATTCTCTTGGTGTGGTGGTTTTTTTCTCCCGTAAGGGTTTTCCCATGTAAATCTGGTGTTCATGTGTGTATGTTATATTCTTTGCTTCTGTTATTTCTTAGAAGTGTATCTTTGTTATCCTTGTGGGTACGTTGGGTTTTTTGAGTCAATTTCTATTCAGTGAGAGTCTTGTAGAAGTTTGGTAATTCGAATTATAGGTTAAGATGACAAGCACGTCAAGAAAGATTGAAATTGAGAAATTCAATGGCAACAATTTTGAGTTGTGGAATCTTAAAATGGAAGATCTGTTGGTTGATCATGATCTTTGGATTGCTGTGTCTGGAATGAAACCTTAAGGCATGAAGCAAGAAGATTGGGACCTTGTAGATAGAAAATTTAAGGAGCTGATAAGGCTCTGTTTGGAAAACTCCGTTCTTCTGAATGTGCATGAAGAGAAGACTGCATCATCCTTGTGGAAGAGACTGGCATCTATTTATCAGCGGAAGTCCTTGGTGAATAAATTATTCTTAAGGAAGAAGCTGTACACTTTGAGAATGTAGGAAGGAGGGTCTATAGCTGATCATTTGAACACATTCAACATGCTAATTGCACAGTTAACATCTGTTGGTGTGAAGATTGATGAAGAGGATCACTGTATGCTTTTATTGTGTTCTTTTCCAGATTCTTGGGATCACCTGGTGATGGCTATTGGGAGTACAACATCCAGTTTCAAGATGGAAGATGTTGTTGCTTCTTTGTTATAAGAAGAGATGAGAAGGAAATCTTCTGAGATGGTAAAGGAGGCTCTTGCTGTTAGAGGTAGATCAAGAGATAAAGGGAAGAAGAAGGACAAGAAGTCCAAATCAAAATCAGAGGGGAGATCAAAGTCTCCTGGCAAGAAGTCCAAGGTGAAGTGCTGGAATTGTGGGCAACCTGGTCATGTCCAAAAGGATTGTAAAGAGGAGAAGAAGAAGAAGTATTCTTTCGACAATGATTCTTCTCAGAGTGATGCAGATGCTTTCATTGCAGCCTTGGCTAGGCAGACATCAGATGATGTCTGGATGATTGATTCTGGAGCATCTTTCCACATGACATCTCATAGAGACTGGTTCATGAAGTATGAGAAATACGATGGTGGAAAGGTGTATTTGGCAAGTGATTCATCATTGGAAATAGTTGGCCGTGGAAGAGTCATAATTCAATTCCCTGATGAAAGAGTGAAGGGAATTAATAATGTAATGCATATACCAGGTCTGGATCGAAACTTACTTTCTATTAGTATGCTGAATGATATTGGAGTGCAAGTCACGTTCTCTGGAAATGGCTGGAAGATGACTAGAGGCTCTATGGTGCTAGCAAGAGGTACTCATGTTGGTACCTTGTATAAGCTTGATGCACATGCTGTGCAAAACAATAGTGTCTCTGCCAAGTCACATAAAGCTACTCATGGAGGAAAAGAGGAAAACGTTCCTGATTATGTAAACTCTATGGAAGTTAAACTTCTAGCAGAAAAGACTATGCTCTGGCATCATAGGCTAGGCCACATTAGAGAGAAAGGTTTAAAAAACTTGAAGAATAAAAACCTGGTTGAGGGGCTTGAAGATTGTAACCTCGAATTTGAATTCTGTGAACATTGTGAATATGGTAAATAACACTATGTTTCATTTTATTCCAATCCTCATGGTTTGCTAGATTATATTCATTATGATGTATTTGGTCCAGTGAATGTTCCTTCTTTGTCTAAGTCAAGGTACTATGTATCGTTCATTGATGATTATTTGAGAAGAACATTTGTTTATTTTTTGAAAAGTAAAATCGAAGTGTTAGGTCGGTTTAGAATTTAAGAACCTTGTGAAAATTAGACTAGAAGAAAAATAAAAAATGTTTAAGGGGTGATAATGGCGGTGAATTTTGTTACGATGATTTTGAGAGGAATTTACTATAAAGATCATGTGGGATTAAAAAATAAAACTACACCGCCACTCCGTATGAAATGGAGTTGTAGAAAGGTTCAACAGGACAGTGATGGAAAGAGCATGAAGTATGTTGAGCGATGTTGGCTTGGAGGAGAAGTTCTGGGATGAGGTAGGTGCTACAGCATGTTACTTGATAAACCATTCTCTGAATTCCGCTCTTGTTAAGAAAACACCTTTGGAAGCATGGTGCGGAAATAAGCCCTCTTTTAAAGACCTTATATTCGTGTTTTTAAGGCATGAGGCCTTATGCTCATGTACCCATTATGAGAAAAGATCTAAATTGGAGAACAAGGATCTCAAATATATTTTTATTAGCTATAGTCTAAGCATAAAAGGATACAAGCTTTGGAATCACGTCTGAGAGAAGGTTCTATGCAACACTAAGTGTAATCTTTCATAGGCTGAAACCTTCTACCTTATGGATCTGCAGTCAGAGACAAAATCAGAAAACAAAAAGGATGTAGTTGAAATTCCTCCGACACCAGATAAAGAGGAATTGAAAATTCAAAATGTACCTAAAACTGAGGAGAGCTCAAGTAGTTCTAAAAGTTTTGAAGAAGAGGAAAAACCTCAACCTCAGCAAGCGAGGAGGTCAACTCGTGAAAGAAAGCAACCTGATAGGTATGGGTTTTCTTTGATATATTCTACTTGTGCCTATGCTTTAATTTCTAGCACTAATGAACCTAGGACTATGAAAGATGCATTTAGAATGTCTGATTCAAACTCTTGGTTGGAAGCCATGAATGAAGAAATGGCATCATTAGAAAATAATGATACTTGGAGTTTGGTGCCCTTGCCTAAAGGAAGAAAAGCTGTGGGCTGCAAATGGGTATTTAAAAAGAAAATTGGTCTAGATGGCAGTGTGGAAAAATACAAGGCGAGGTTGGTTGTGAAGGGTTATTTCCAGTTAGAGGGAATTGATTATGGGGAAATTTTTTCTCCTATAGCTAAGCTAACATCTATCAGATTTCTTTTGTCACTTGCACCAGCGTATGACTTAGAGGTCGAATAGATGGATGTGAAGACAACATTTCTTCATGGTGATTTTGAAGAAGAGATGCATATGTCCCAGCCTGAGCACTTTGTGGAGAATGGTAAAGAGAAATTGGTTTGCAAGTTAAAAAAGTCTCTATATGGGTTAAAGCAGTCACCTAGAATGTGGTACCAGAAGTTTGATACCTTTGTATTGTCTTTGGGATTTGTAAGATCAAAATTTGATCATTATGTGTATTACAAACCTGAAAGTGATCAAGTTCTTATTATTGCTCTCTATGTTGATGATATGCTATTCATAGGCAATAGTAAGTTGATGATTTCTGAATCTTAAGTCTTAGTTGTCTGCTAAGTTTGAAATGAAAGATCTTGGTGCAACAAGGTATATTCTGGGGATGGAGATAACTAGGGAAAAGAATAGTAGAAAAATTTGGCTCAATTAGAGTAAGTATATTAAGACTATTCTAGAGAGATTTTGTATGAATGATTGCAAGCAGCTAGTTGTTCCAGTTTTGCAGGGAACAAAGCTATCTATTGAAGACATTCCAAAATATCCTACTGAGATGGAGGACATGACCAGTGTACCTTATGCTAGTGCAGTTGGCAGTCTTATGTATGCAATGGTCTGTACAAGTCCAGACATTTCCCAAGCAGTTGGAGTTCTTAGTCGGTTTATGGCTAGTCCTGGAAGGACACATTGGGATGCTGTGAAGAGAGTGTTCAGATATTTGAAGGCCACTTCAGAATATGCTTTGTGTTACCATGGTAACTTGGTTGAATCATAGAGGACTCTCAGTATTCGAGGCTATGTGGATTCTGATTGGGTAGGGGACATTGACAGCAGAAGATCCACTAGTGGATATACTTTCATGTTGAATGGTGGTGCAGTGAGTTGGATGAGTAAGCGACAGGCTGTAGTCACTTTGTCCACTACAAAGGATGAATACATGGTAGCTACACATGCTTGTAAAGAAGACGTTTGGTTAAAACGTTTGTGTTCTAACATTGGTTGGATTGATGGATTGTTCGATGGTTGCATGAACAATTTGATGATCAGTTCGATGAGTGATCAGTGAATGTAATTCTGAGTGTTGAATATTCTGTAGCAAGGTTGATCATTGTGAATGCTGTTGTAAACTAACATCAAAAAGATAAGTCTGATCTCTGTATGTAATCTTTATTACTATAATACAAAGTGACTTCTCTTGGTGTGGTGGGTTTTTTCTCTCGTAAGGGTTTTCCCACGTAAATCTGGTGTTCATGTGTGTATGTTATATTCTCTGTTTCTGTTATTTCTTAGAAGTGTATCTTAATTGGACTGCAATTGAAAATTTAAAAGTATCTCTGCATTCTTTCCTGAGGTTTTGACGTTAGGAGAGTTGTTTCCGCACTTAGCTTTCCTTACAAAGGTATGTTGTCTATTCCACCATCGATCGAAGGTACGCGATCTAGCCCAACTCACTTAAATATTGATGAAATTTCTAATGTTGCCCCAAGATGTATGTACCTAGGAGAATGCCACCTAGAATTTTATGTAGAAAGCCAAAGTATTTGATTAATATATTGATGATGATATTTTGAAGCACATGGAAGGTAAGATTCCAACACACACTTGTAGAAGATATGTTGATAAGATTTGGAAATTGTTCTTTGAAAGGGTAAATGAGACCGCAAGATGTCAACTATTTGTTGAAATGATGCGGGGTATAAAGTATAGAAATATCATGAAGATTATTGGGTTTAGAACATCAAATGGTTCAAGTGAAAATACTATTGTGAAGAATCTAATGGATTCTTATGAGATTGTGGGTAAGACCTCACACTCAAAGGATAGTAATGTCACCCGATGTGTCATTACAATGACTTTGGTAAGTAGTCAAACAAGGAGATCTCATCTCATTGGAAAGACGAGTTAATAATTAAGAATTAATAGAAAAAAATTATCAAGAGCCATTCAAAAGTGGCAAAGGATTGAGGGTACTAATTCAAATGAATTATGGGCATTCTTGGGGAGACTCCCATGAAAAGATAAACTAGTTGTTGAAGCATTGAGAACACTAATTGAAGACTATTGGAAGAATAACACAAGGCTATCTCCGAATCAAAGGGATGTGGTAAGAAGGAGAATTGGTAGTTAGAACCGTGAGCCACATCCAAAGCATTTTTTGGATGACTCAAACCCAATTTTCTGGTAAATTTCAACAGTATTATCTTCAAATTCAATTTTTTCAAAGATATTTTGAAATGCTTAAACCTTTTTATGTCAAGATAAATCACACACACACTACTTGTTGTTATAGACTACATATTGAATTCTCTGACCATTATGATGTTTATCGTTCTATATGTTTAGATTTGCATACTAACGATGTTTTGTAGGATTGTGGCATAGAATCCCCACCAACATCTTCAAGAGAGTTCTTATCAAATTTTTTACATCAAATAGAGGATGGCCAAATATTCTATAGGAAACTATGCTTGGATGGTTCATGTCAGCATTGCGGTGGCTTTCAATGTATGCTAGTATGTCAACATATGGAAAACACACATGAGGTGGGAAATCAACTAGTAGATTTTGAGAAGTATAAAACAGTGGCATACATTACAAAAGATGGTAATCAAGCAAAAATGTGTGATTTGGTTATTCAGAAGATTCCAATGTATCAGTTTATGTCTATGTTTTGTGACAATATAGTGTATGAGTATGCAAGGCATACCCATAGATCTTGATGGTTGGACACACAATTAAAGTTATGAAAGCACACCTTTCCAGTTGGTAGCATAGTTTCAGTGGTCAACTTTGTAGAGAACTACAGTCTACAACCATAGCGTGAGGTGCAGTCACAATATTACAACTCCACACAGGTTTCAATATTTGTGCACATATAATTCATTCATGCAACTAATAGTACAAAGGACCAAAGGAAGGTATTGAGGGAGTATCACTTTTATATTAGTGATGCTCACACACATTATCCATAGTTTGTGCAAGGTTTCTTCTAGTTTTTCTATAGTGATTTGGCTCAAAGGGGCATAGCATACAGTTGGTATATAATATGGTCAGATAACTGTGCAACATAGTTCAAGAACTCACACATGTTCTATTGGTTGACTAGGATGCATGGGTGATCCCACAAAGTTGGTTTACAATTTTTGAGAGATTCTAATTTTTGCTGAAATCACATATTTTTAGAAAATATAATGATTTAAGCCTTAAAAAGTTCCATTTAAAGAATTCCAATTGAAAAGGGTTTGATCAAACTACCTTAGATCAAACCCCCTTGGATAGAACCCCACTAGTTCTAAACCATACCTATAATAGAGTCTCCTTTACAACTATCAAAATGCTGATAAAAAACCACTTTTGATTTACCTTTTGGTGGATCAAATGAATTCATTTAATTTTTTTTTTTAAGTATGTAGTCCTTATTAAAAGCTTCCCAAAAAGTATAATTTTAAATAAATTTAATTTAATTATTATATTTATTTTTTATTTTTTGTGAATGTAGGTTTTTCACGAAAATCAAGCTCTCTTTGTTCTGCACATGTGGAAAAATAGAAGATTATAATTTTTTTTTTAAAAATATGAGTGCATCAGATATTTAAGTCTTTGATCCAACAAAAAAAAAAAAAAGAATTTCGATACATACAAACAAAAAGTTGTGTTAAACGGTTTGCCTATGTTTGAATTGTAATTGGTTTGAATTCGAAACTTGATTGAGGAAAAAATATTCAATAAAACACTATGAAACCAATTGGAAGCACTAGATATTGTAGTGACAAATCTAAATTCAAAAAAATATAATTTTATCCTTCATGGAATAAAAGTTGTGTTATACGGTGAGCGTCACTCCTTAAAAATGGTGTTTACTAAAAAAACTAGTTTTTGAAGGAGATGGAAAAATAAGTGCAATCTGATTCCAAATTTTTTGAAAAAAACATATTTAGAATCTATAGAAAAAATGTCATAAATCACTAGTTTGCATCATCTTCAAATTCCTCATGGTTTAGCCGCTATAGGTGCCCGAAAGTGAAGATTTAGTTAGAAAAAATTAGTTCAATGTCCAGTTTGGCCAAAAAATTATAAACCAGCATTATGGGATCACCCGCATATCATTACAGGTGTTCAACATATGTGTAAATTTTGTGAGGTCGGGCATGGAAAGGGGGAGCATGATGGTGTAGGAGCAAGCGTGAGAAGAGCATTAGCACAAGAAGAGTTAAAGTATAAGAAAATGCAAAGTTGAAAGATGCAAAATCAATCGTTGAGTGGTGTAATGCTTCAATTGGTCTAGGTAATGAAGGTATGTCTTTAGTTTGTATATTTTTTTGGTTGATGGATGATACTAACATTGCACCATATGAGGATTGTTGTACACTGATAAGATCGAGTGAGATACACTCTTTCCTTAGCTCAAATGCAGGTTCATGGAGTATCAAAACACAAAAGATGGCATGATTTTGTTCTTCATGTACAATGCAAGCCTGGGATGATTGTGAGTCAAAGGAGTGGCCTAAGAAATGGTCGTTAAGTTATCTTAGCCCACTTCACACATATTGTCCTCCAACGGCATTGGAACTAACACAGATGGATTCATCATTTGAATTTTACCACAGATCAGATCTAGTTCAACCATGTAATATATCTACTTGCATAGTTTTTGAAATTCCTATTGTTATCTTACTTTTAGTGTATTTGTAATGTTGACTAATTTCATCTAATTTGCTGCACATATCAATGTAGGGCATGTTTATGTAGTTATTGCAGATGAAGACAATGAAGAGGGAATAGAATATCACTTGTGTCGTTGTGTTGAGGCCAAAAATAAATTGGAGGCCCTAGTTATAGATGGAGAAAACATCAAATACCCTACAGGCTTAGTTGTTGTTACTGGAATGTGGCTTATAAGGTACCCACATAAGAGTGTTAAATATTGGCTATTTCAGGACTTTGACACGCATTGGAAGATTCTTCAATACTCAAACCTTGTCATGGAATCCAATGTTTGTTTGACCAAATATGGGGGTATACCTTTGAACAAGACCTTGTGGAAGGTGTGTGAGTCTGAACATGAGGCAATACTTGACACAATAAAGAGTAGAGCAGACCCAGATGGTTCGTTGGATTAATTTGTAAGTATGCACATTGGTTCTTATTAATTTATACTTGTATGCACATTAATTTGTATGATGCCAATGCTATGATGCAAATGCATGCTATCATCTAATATTTATATCATGTATGTAGGTGATTGATGAAGTTATAAAACTTACAAATGTAGCACACTTTATGTTTAGAACTATGGCAAAGGATACATAGTTCAATGGTATTTTATGTTTTCTCAAAAATATGCAAAAAAAATGTAGGATATTCTTTATACATTAGTAAACTAAGTGGAAGATTAAATTGTGTTTTTTTTAATAATAGGTTACAAGTTTCCAAAAGGTTGGAAAGTAATAGTTTGGTTACGTTCTATTCATGTTCTATTCATGAGAGGCTGTTGTGTGCAATAGGTATCTTGGAACTCCCAATGAAGATGTATGGCCAAGAGTGACTAAATTGAGAGACTGGCATGCCTATCCTCAATGGAAGCATCGAGATTCAAGCCTTGCTATTCCCGAGTTGGAACCAAATGGTGTGGATTTGTTGTATGTAAGTGCCTTCCATCTATTTTCATTTCATTTCCATTTTGGATGCTCTTTCTTTTTATTCTTTTACTTTTCCTATTTGTAAGTAACCTACTAAAAATTGATTGGTGTCCCCTTGTAGAAAATGCTGATTTATGAGCCATCCAAGAGAATCTCAGCCAAAAAAGAAATGCAACATCCTTATTTTGATGATCTTGACAAATATCAATTATGATTTTAAGCCATTATAAAAGCGTGTGTGAAGCTTAGCAAGGGAATTTCAAGTTATTCATTTGAAGTTAACCTCATCATGAACACCTATGATGTAGACATTATAAGAGCATCTTGAATTTCAAGTTATTCTATTCATGAGAGGCTGTTGTGTGCAATAGGTATCTTGGAACTCCCAATGAAGATGTATGGCTAGAAGTGACAAAGTTGAGAGACTGGCATGCCTATCCTTAATGGAAGCATCAAGATTTAAGCTTGTTGTTCCCGAATCAAGGACCCAAATGGTGTGGATTTGTTGTCTGTAAGTGCCTTCCATCTATTTTCATTTCATTTCTATTTTGGATGCTCTTTCTTTTTCTGCTTTTACTTTTCATATTTGTAAGTAAACTACTAAAAATTGACTAGTGTCTCCTTGCAAAAAATACTAATTATCAACCATCCAAGAGAATCTTAGCCAAAAAAGCAATGCAACATCCTTATTTTGATGATCTTGACAAATCTCAATTCTAATTTTAAGCCATTAAAAAAAGAGCATGTGAAGATTAGCGAGGGAATTTCAAGTTATTGATTTGAAGTTAACCTCATCATGAGCACATATGATGTATCTACATTATGAGAGAATCTCAAATTTATGAGTGACATTGTAAAAAATCCGTGAGAACGAAGTACCTAAGGCATCCTTGAATCATAGTTTTGGTTATTATGAGAGAATCTTATAAGATGAGTTTGTGTGCATGAAAATGAGGCACATTGATTCAATATTTGATATAAGTGGGGTGTTGGAATTCATATAGTTTTATTTTTTTCTCATTATTTTGTATTACCACTTGATATTTTTGAGAAAACATTATGCCTACACGTACAAGCAATTGGGTTTCAAAATGGTGTGTGAAGCATATTAGACAATTGTAGCACAAACACAAGAATTAGGACTACCAAATAAATCTCATTTTATTGTAAACATAATATTATTAATATAGTGAGTGTAATAACCATTGATGGTTACCAATCATTATTTTTCTTCATTTATTCTTTCCCTATTATAACTAGCACCAATTGACTAACTTATTATAAAAAACTTTATTTATTAAAACAAATCAACCTAATGATTATATATCAATATTAATATAGCATACCATCTATTCACATAAACATTTGTAATGATATTTACTCAAAATTTGAAATTTATTGCTTCCCTCAAACATTTGTAATTCATGCAACGTAATCCCTTAATAGTCCAAATTGCAAAAGGGCAGCAATATTTGATGGCCTGTTACTCGGATATTGTGTCAGTTATGGGAATTCTGTCTCAAGCATTGGGATCATGTAGGGAATCTCTCCAATAACCTCTCTTGGTTTTTGTTATCTCAGAGTTTTTTTTCCGTGGTGTCCAATTTTGACTTGATGGAAAAAGTGTCAATTCCAAGCAGTGTAAAGTTACAAAGTGGTGCAAATTTTGTTCTGCAACTCGTGTGACCAAACGGACTATTCAAACATGTCTGGATGGGTATGTTTACACTAGGAATGGTCCTCTTTCACACCCAAATATGTTGAATCACTCCGAGCTATGTTCAATCAGCTCAATCCCTTAAGGGTCCAAAGTGCAAAATGGCTGCAATATTTGATGGGATATTACTTAGAAATCGTGACACTTATGAACTCTCTATTTGAGCCTATGTGATCACATTGGGCCCCTATACAATAACCTATCTTGGTCTTTGTTATCTCGGAGTCGTTTTCCCATGGTGTCCAATTTTCACTTGATGGAAAAAGTGTCAAATGCAAGTAGTGTAAAGTTGCAAAGTGGTGCAATTTTTGTTCTGCAACTTGTGTTACCAAATGGACTATTCCAACGTGTCCGAATGGGTACGTTTACACTAGGCATGGTCCTCTTTTGCACCCAAACATGCCAAATCACTCTGAGATATGTTCAACCGGCTTGATCTCTTAAGGGTCCAAAGTGCAAAATGGCTACAATCTTTGACAAGATATTACTTGAAAACTATGATGCTTACGAACTCTCTATTTGAGCCTATGAGATTGTGTTGGGCCCCTCTATAATAATATCTCTTGTTTTTGTTATGTCAGATTTGTTTTCCCGTGGTGTCTAGTTTTCACTTGATGGAAAAAGTGTCAAATGTAAGCAGTGTAAAGTTGCAAAGTGGTGCAACTTTCGTTCTACAACTCATGTGACCAAACAGACTATTCCAACACATTCAAATGGGTACATTTATGAAAAGAATGGTCTCTTTTACACCCAAACACACCGAATCACTCCGAGCTATGTTCAACTGGCTCGATCCCTTATGGGTCCAAAGTGCAAAAGGGAAACAATCTTTGATGGGCTATTGCTCGGTAACTGTGATGCTTACGAACTCTTTGTATGAGCGTACAGGATTGCATTGGGCCCCTATACAATGACCTCTCTTGGTTTTTGTTATCTCAGAGTCATTTTCCCATGCTATCTAGTTTTCACTTGATGGAAAAGTGTCAAATGCAAGCAGTGTAAAGTTACAAAGTGGTGCAATTTTCGTTTTGCAACTCATGTGACCAAAAATACTATTCCAATACGTCTAGATGGGTATTTTTATGCAAGGAATGGTCCTCTTTCACACCCAAACATGCTGAATCACTCCAAGCTACGTTCAACCAACTCAATCCCTTAAGGGTCCAAAGTGCAAAAGGGCAACAATCTTTGATAGGATACTACTCAGAAACTGTGATGCTTACGAACTCTCTATCTAAGCCTATGGGATTGCGTTGGGCACCTCTACTATAACCTCTCTCAATTTCTGTCATCTCAGAGTCATTTTCCCATGGTGTCTAGTTTTCACTTGATGGAAAAAGTGTCAAATGCAAGCAGTGTAAAGTTGCAAAGTGGTGCAACTTTCATTCTACAAATTTTGTGACCAAATGAACTGTTCCAACACATCTTGATAGGTACGTTTACACTAGGCATGGTCCTATTTCACACCAAAACATGCTGAATCAATCCAAGCTATGTTCAGCTAACTTGATCCCTTATGATTGCATCCAAAACAATAAAAAAGAGAAACATTCACACGAAAGTTGAGAAGTTTGAGTTTTCCACACTAAAAACATATGATCATCCTCAAGTCTAGCAAGTGCAAGATGTTTTTTAATTATCCTCCTTGCCCTTACAACAATATATATAACTAATTGTAAATGTGTACAATGGTGGAACTTTTAAACATTTTATTTTTCCTCAATTAACAATTAGGTTGTGAAGCATTTTGTCATTTTCATTTGAAATGATTTGCTATGCTTGAAAATTAGAGTCTAAGAGAAACAAGTGATGCTCTCACGTACATTTATTATTTGGTGTGATAAATAAAGTTTTCACCCAAGTCCATTTCTTATTTGTATTATAAATTATAAAGCTTTCTCCCAAGTCCATTTCCTATACAGGAAATAATATTGCAAAAAGTTGACATATACATCTTTCAACATGCTTATATGGTCATAAATCAAGAACATAACAATTCATTTTATACTATGAAGATTATACCATGAAAATGTTTAAAGACTATTCAAGATAAATGTTTGTATGATAATGTGTCAAGAAGTTAACTACTCATCATCAACTATGAATATTATGTTTTGTAAGTGTTGTGAAGATTATGTATCCTTTGCTTAATTGAGTTGTTCCAATCTAAAGATTAAATATACTGGAATATTTTTATGAAACATCTCATGGAATACCAATTGAAAACATGTTTTTTGCTTTTAGATAAAACATTTGATGGGAATATTTGAATTAAACTAAATTGAGATATGTAAGAACAAGGGAGCATTAGGAAATACATTGCTCAAGGATCTTATATAAGCCTTCTTACCAAATTTGAAAAATCATGATAAGCCTATGGTTGAAAATTTTGTAGTCATCAAAGTGGGTACTAATTCTATATTATATAGATCATAATTCTTCAAGTTATCTTTAAGATCTTCTAAGTTCGGAAATGGTTTCACCAAGCTGTGAAGGGTGAACTATTCTTTATTCAGTTATGCCTATGTGGTTTCATTTTCCTTATCTCCCATTGCAATTTTTGGTGGATTATTGCTTTCAAAGTATTGAGAATGCTTTTCCTATTTTCTAGTTGGCAGTTGCCATTCTAGAAGGATCATCTCTTGATATATATATTATACTCATTCTTAATCAATTATCAGGTTAATAATAAGTGCATTTATTTACAGTTAATCTTTTCTTTTCAATTTGTGCAATTTTGTAATTTGTAACTCTACTAGTATTCCTAGAAATATTGAAATTGTTTAGCATCAACTAATAAAGTTGTTTAACATCAATTGATATAAATATTCAAGAAAAATCATGGAGGACAACAATGATCAATGCTAAGGCTAACCAATTAATAAGTATACATGTGAATAAGTCAAGCATACATGTGAATAAGGGAAGCACAAGTACTCAAATACACATAAGCCTTGAAGTATACACATAAATACATAGTATACACAAATTAATACAAAGTTTATGCATGAATACAAGGTATAGAAAGAAAACACGTAAGTCACACAGTATACATTAGAATACATGTATGTCACAAAGTATACACGTAATTTGTAAAGTATACACTTGAATACATGTAACTCATATCTATTGACCCGTGGATTTATAATGAAAATATAGACACCATCAATTAAAAAGATTTGTATTAACCAATTAGTCATGTGGGCATACATCAATATATGTCGATATAACTATAAAATATATACAAAATATCCATATAGGCTTACAAGAATGCCATATAGGCATACAATGTCAAATATATCCAATACAAAATATGTACAAAAATGCCATATAGGCATACAAAAAAGGGCTCTGGAATCAAAAGTCATTGCTCTCCATGCCCTGGAAATAAATTCTTGCCCTTTGCTTGTCGACCAAATGGTGATAAATCTTTCAATTGTTTGTTCTGAGGTTGAGGAGTGCTCTTGGTGCTCCTCCTAGGGTTTAGTTCCTGGTCAAGCTGTATCTGTTACAATAGAAAATAAAGACATTAATATATAGAAATTACATTATAAAAAATGATATATTTAACAAAATAATCACTTACCACCACTAGATGATCACTCTCCTTGAGGGAAAGGTTCGCGTGCCCATGTTGAGGCATGCTGAAGCCCTGTAGAAACCATCTAAAGAAAAAATAAACTATGAATCAATAATGGTTTGATTTTTCACTAACTAACAGCTATAACAACGAATGTAAATTAAAATTTAGTAATCTACCTCATACCTCCGTGAGGGGCATCAAGGAGTCTATAACAGATGAAACACCAACTCCATTTCCCTATGAACATCAATATATAGAAATTACATTTTAAAAAATGATATATTTAACAAAATAATCACTCACCACCACTAGACGATCACTATCCTCAAGGGAAAGGTTCACGTGCCCATGCTGAGGTGTGCTGAAGCCCTGTAGAAACCATCCAAAGAAAAATTAAACTACGAATCAATAATGGTTTTATTTTGAACACTAACTAACAGCTATAACAACAAATGTAAATTGAAATTTAGTAATCTTCCTCATACCTCTGTGAGGGGCATTGAGGAGTCTATAGCAGACGAAACACCAACTCCATTTCCCTATGAACATTTGGAGGTGTATCTGCTTCCAACATCTAAAAATAAAACAACAAATTATTCAATCACGAAAACTACAATAGTGATCATGCACGCCATGGCTTATAATGTATGAGATAATGAACAAAATTTTGAGTATCTATTAAACTATATATTTCTGACTATCATGCTTACTATTTTCCCTATCCATAGCTTGTTTGAAAGCACCTATTTTTAGGCTTTTATCCATAGCAGCAAGGCAGTGAACCATTTGATAAAATGCTTTGGTAGACATGTATGATAACTATGGTAGCATAGAGAAGGCAGTGAACTACTTGAAGAAATGGGGTCTCATGGTGATGGAATGCCATTACAAACAAATGTGTCATGGAATTCCATCACCATGAGACCACATTCCTTCATGAAATTTTTTCAAACTACTCACTACCTTGACTATGATATTTCTTACTATTGTGTTTTGATAGATTTTTTCCAAGCATCCATAGTTTATTGGAAAGCACCTATTTTAGGATTTTAGCCATAGTAGCAAGGAAGTGAGTAGTTTGATAAAATGATTTGGTAGACATGTATGCAAAATGTGGTAGCATAGAAAGGGCGGTGAGCTTTTTGAAAAAATGCCTCAAATAAATGTGGTCTCATGGTGATGGAATGGCATTCCATCATCATGAGACTGCATTTCTTCGAGGCATTTTTTCAAGCTACTCACTGCCTTGTCTATGCTATTTTTTTACTATTATGCTTTGATAGATTTTTTCCAAGCATCCATAGTTTGTTGGAAAGCACCTTTTTTAGGATTTTAGCCATAGCAGCAAGGAAGTTCAAGTAGTTTGATAAAATACTTTGGTAGACATGTATGAAAAATGTGGTAGCATAGAAAATGCGACGAGTTGTTTGAAAAAATACCTCAAAGAAATGTGGTCTTATAGTGATGGAATGGCATTCCATCACCACAAGACCACATTTCTTCAAGGATTTTTTTCAAACTACTCACTACCTTGTCTATGTTATTGCTTACTATTATGCTTTGATAGATTTTTTCCAAGCATCCATAGTTTGTTGGAAAGCACCTAATTTAGGATTTTAGCCATAGTAGCAAGGAAGTGAGTAGATTTATTAAATTCTTTAGTAGACGTGTATGGAAAATGTGGTAACATAAAAAAGGAGGTGGGTGTGTGAAAGAAGTTGAGTCCACTTTTTTGCCAAAAAGTGGAAGTGTTTTCCCTTATTTTCAAAATTTGTCACATTTGACCTTAAAATTTGAAGCACTTAGAGATGGAATCTTAAAAAAAGTCACAAATCATAAAATGTAGTACTCAGAGTCTAGTTTCCAAATATGTAATTTATTTCAATACCCAGATGGTACAAATTGAGTTTCAATAGGCATTTCTAAAAACCACTATTTAAAAGTCACTTTTTTTTTTACCATACCATGCACGTGTACGACATCCATATTTAGAACTAAATTATCGTATTTTTCTAAATAATTTTGCAAAAATATTTGTGACTCACTGAAGCACGTTTTTGATATTTTTTTGTAATTTTTTATTGAATATTTTTTTTGTTAAATTTTTATTAGCCATATTTGTTGTTTTGAAAAATCATCGTGTACAACACACATAAGATGACCTAAACTTATCATATTTTGATTTTTTTTTAAATTGAAAAGAATTGTCTGAAGTACGTTCTGGTGCAATTCGTTTTACAAAAAAATATTTTAATAAAAAGTTATTATTTAATACTAAAAAACCATGATAATTCAAGTTTATGGACCTGTTTCATTAGAAATTAATTGAAAAATAGAAAAAATAATCAAATCGTAAAAAAAATACATATTTGGAATCTGTACTATCTCATCTATAATGGGTTTTAATTTTGTTAAAAAAATGGGTTAAATAGGTCTTCAAACATGTCCAAAGTCACTATTTTCTTGTGACATTAACATGACCTTCAAGTTGCAGGTCAAACCAAGTCTAAAGCTTAGGTTCGAGTCCCCAAGCCATTTCTCGAACCAAAAAACAAGCCAAAAACTGACCAAAAATTCATATTTTAAAAAATGGGATCCCGTTTCATAAAAAAATAATTTTTTTATGGTTCTACGAAACGGATCCTGTTTTGAAAATTGCTAAAAATGGAAAGTTTCCATTTCTAAAGTTTTAAAACGAGGGCCCCATTTTGAAAATTCCTAAAAATGGAAATTTTTCAAAATTGAAAGTTTCCAAAAATAGATAGTTTTCAGATGGCAAGTTTTCAAATCCGGGACCCTTTTGAAAACTTGCCATTTTGAAATTTCGTTTTGGAAAATTTTCAAACGGAAAATTTTTCAATCCGATCCCGTTTTTTAAATCTAGGCTTGGGATCCCAAAGCTAAACAGGATCCTGTTTTTAAAAAATGGGATCCTGTTTATTAAAAAACGGGATCCTGTTTATTAAAAAATGGGATCCCATTTTTTGCAAGTTGATTTCATTTTTTTTGCCTAAGGCAAAAAATTCCACATTTCGTGGACTCATCTTCTTGCATTTACCCAAGTGAGTTGTTTGAAAAAATGCCTCAAGGAAATGTGGTCCATCACCATGAGACCACATTTCTTTGAGGCATTTTTTCAAACTACTCATTTCCTTGTGTATGACATTGCTTACTATTGTGCTTTGATAGATTTTTTTCCAAGCATCCATGGTTTGTTGGAAAGCACCTTTTTTAGGCTTTTAGCCATAGCAGCAAGGAAGTTTAAATAGTTTGATAAAATTCTTTGGTAGACATGTATAGAAAATGTGGTAGCATAGAAAAGGTGGTGAGCTATTTGAAAAAATGTCTCTAAGAAATGTGGTCTCATGGTGATGGAATGGCATTCCATCACCATGAGACCACATTTCTTCGAGGTATTTTTTCAAACTACTCACTACCTTGTCTATGCTATTGCTTACTATTATTCTTTGATAGATGTTTTTCCAAGAACCCATAGTTTGTTGGAAAGCACCTTTTTTTAGGCTTTTAGCCATAGTAGTGTTACCTAATTTTTCTTTCAGCTCAATCAGGTAGAGCTGAGATAGTGTTTTTAAAAGTAAAGATAAAAGGTATACATTGAATTCTACTATTTTCCATTCATATGCACAAAGAATTATCAAATAGACTGCATTATTATGCAAATGCATACAACAGAGAAGAGAGTGATTAGTTGTTGCATAAAAGTAGTATTTTATTGATAATTGTAAGTGTATAGGGTCCCAAACAGGCTGTGGGATTAACTCTTTCAATGCAGTAAAAGAATAAACTATACATTTGAAGATACAAAAAGTAAAGAATGCATATGGAAAGAAAGGGGATCTGTCATTTCTTGAATGACGAATCCCAGTTGAGTTGAACTGCTGCATCTTTTTCAGCCTCCCTCCTGCTAGTCCAACCTCTAGAAGTTGTTTTCCTGTTGCTCTAAGGTTGCCTACATGAGTGAGAGAGACTTTGTTAGAGCTCGGGATCACCAATATTTACATGTGCAACATCTAAAAATATATAGCCTAATCCTCATAAAGCATTGAAATAGTCTACATATCATAGATGTCTAGGAAAACATAAAGGTTATCATAAACATCTATCATATGCTCTATTTTATCTAACATGTTTGTTCATTGTGTAGGTATAGGTGAAATATTTCATTGCTGAATTGTTTTCATTTGATATTATAGTGGAGTGAAATGGGCTCCCACAGGGGTTGAGCCAAACATGCTGCCCTCTTGTACATTTTAAGAGGGGTAATAATGTCAATTCATCTCATTTTTCATCAATTGAACAAGTACAAATCACTTATGATAGTGAGCTAATAGATCACTATCATAAATGACATATCTGCTCAATTGATTCACGATGAGAAGGAGGCGGTGATCTTATGCATTAAAATAGTCAAAAGAGCTATTCAGGGGGGCAGTCATAATATGGTCTGACAGTGCCAATCAATGAAATGGTCATTATTGTCCTCAAGGACAACAAATGGATATAAAAGTGCTTTCTTTCTCATGAATGCACAAAGGTTAAAAGGAAAATCAAGAGTAAGTTGCAAGGGTCATTCAAAAGCGGTAAAAAAATAGTTACCATCAAAATCTAATGATACATCTAAATCCATTGCAGATTTTTGGAAAAATTTGCTTAAGGAACCATAGTAAAACCTTTATACAAAGTGGAAAAGATGGGCAGATTTAGTCATCATACTTGTGATCAAAGAGGGATATTGAAAGCTTCAAGGGTATCTCCCTCACTATCACAGGTTAAGTCTACAATAGTAGCCACAAAGGTTGTTTTTTCAACCAACAATGCTACTACAGACAGTGAAGATAAAGCTAATGGGCCAGTATAATGAAAACACATTCAAGTAGAGATAAATTGCTGACATCATATGGTGAGGGAGGAAAATACCAATTCCCTAAAGGTTAAGAAAAGAGATAATTGATTGATAACAATTTGCAATATAGTGAAGAGGTCATCCATGGATAATTAACAATCCAGTATTCATGATATGGTATACATAGCACAATGAATGCATTAACATAGCATAATGAATGCATTATTCATTGCCAAGTGTAGGGGATGGCAGTGACAAAGATCACTGTCAAGAAGGATGATATAGTGAATATATTTTCACTGTTCATAACTAATGGGCCACAAGATATACAGTGAGGTCCTTCACGGTAGAAGACTATTCCAAAGGAGATATTGATGATGGCTAAAGCACGATGTAATAGTGATGTCCATAAGATAATAATAATGTGCATTTCTAGTGAGGTGGTCACATTCAGATGTCATAATTGCACACAAAAAATGTATTAGGGCAGTTATCATTACACAATGAACCAATGCATCCAAAGAGCAGTAATGAAAGATGTATGAATGCCAAAGATACAATAAGTTCATTGATGGATGAGAACACCTGATCTTCATTGTCAAAGTTAGTAAATGCATGGTAGAAGCCATATAAAAATCATGAAGAAAACTAAGATTTGGGCTGCATTTGCTCTGTAAAATATACAAAGAGACAAAGTAAGTGATTTTACTAGCTACTACTCGAGTGTTAGCATGTGATGAGATGCATATTTATGTGAGGAGCCCAGTTTAGAGGCCAAATATACAAAAAATCTGTACGAAGAAGCTCCAACAAAACCCTTGACCCAACTCAACCATGGTGGCGCCTCCAAGGGTTTCAAAGTTTCCTAGCAAATAGAAACACATAGTTGTGACATTGAAATGAAAAAATGCAAGAGAAATGCATGGAAAGTACAAAGAAATCATAGTCATGAGTTACATAGTAGAGAATGTATAAAGTGAATGCCACGACTTGTGGCTTTTTTGTTAAAATATTCAAATTTTTGCATAAGAGAAGCATCGAGCATATGGAATACACAAAGATTTTGAAATAATAGAGCTTGAATTGAGCACTTTTTCTACAAAAGAATGAAAAGAAAATGCAAAAAATTGTGCTCATAGTAAGCTCACCTGAGTTTCTTTGTGTTGATTTTGCATGAAAATGTGTAGAAAAGCCTCTATGTTTTTTAGAATCTGCCATAGAAGCCATAGAGAAGTCATGAAAACTTTTTGTTGGCGGTGCCCTCAAGTTTTCAAAGAAAACCCAACAGAGTGAAAAGTTGCAATAAAGTGAAGTGCAATGAATGATGTGCAAGTTCTTTTAGGGTTTTCACATTTACCCTAAATGTTGAACAATGGGAACTAAAGGCATTTTTGCCTTTATTATTTAAAATCCCTTTCACAAACTAAAGCTCATGTATTAATTTTCCTTATGTTTTTTTTTTACATTTTACAAATCTAACACTTGAATGTTTTTTAAAACATGGTCAAGTCAAAGGTCCTCCTTTATCTTTGCATATCGTTTCTTTTGAAAATCAAATTTGAAATTTAAAACATTTATTTAGGTGATGTTGATATGAATCACCTTATTTAAATGCTATATGTATTGCAAAATAGTGTATGTGTCTTCAAGGTATGGTTAAAGGAGGTTATGGTTGAAATTTATGTTTATGAAAGCATATAGGGGAGGTTGGAGAGGTTTGAAAAACATATGGAGGGAATATAGGAGACTGTTTTGACCATTTTGAAGTCTTTAGAAGCAACTTGGAGCATTTTTGGCGTGCTTTTATGGTTGGACATGGTCAAAGTTGACCTTTTCAACATTTTTGAGCCTTTTTGGAGGAGATATAGTAGCTATATTTTTGGATTTATTTTTGCATACGATCAAGAAGGTTCTAGGTCCTATTTTGGTGGATCGTGGTGGAGGATGGTTATAGTCACTTGTTGACTCATTTTGTACTCAGTTCTGATTATGCTCTGCTTTTACTTAGTGACTTTTTTTGGAGTCCTTTGGAGAGATATTAAATATTTTGTAACTCTTTTGGACATGTATACCGGTTCATACCTTGATGATTAATGGAGATAAGTAGTTTGGCCTTCTTAGTTTTCTATTTCATTGTATGCATTTGGATGATTTGATGCAACCACTTGTGAATTTTATCATTCCTAGTTTCTTGTCTCATTAGTGGCATCTTTAAATAGAAAGTATATGTAGTTGTAGGTTGTATGTTGTGTTTTGTTGCAGGTATTTCAAGTTGTGAAAGATTTCTTTCCTTCTAGGAGTGTGCATTGTAGCCTTCTTACAAAATACCGATGCAAAACATATCAATATTGAGTTGTGTTTATCAAGCTTATAGTTGATAACCTATGTATGTAAGCTATGTTTACATGTCCTAGTTAGTGTTTTGGTGCATCACCTTTTAAAAGTTTTCAGTTTATTTTTAGTTTATGTTTTCTTTCTTCTCCTTTTCCTCTGCAAGTCATTAGGATTAGTTTACATGAGTACCTTATCTGGAGCTCCATTCCAAGTTTAGGAAACCCACAAGACTAAGAATGTTCCCATGTTACTCCAAGATGCTAAGTTTTGCAACTTAGCAAGGGTGCAGTTTTGGGAGTTCACAAGCAGCAAGGAAGTGAACTATTTGATAAAATGCTTTGGTAGACATGTATGAAAAATGTGGTAGTATAGAAAAGGCGGTGAGATGTTGGAAAAATGCCTCAAATAAATTTGGTCTCATGATGATGAACATCACCATGATACCACATTTCTTTGAGGCATTTTTTCAAACAACTCATTGCCTTGTCTATGCTATTGCTTACTAAATTATTCTTTCATATATTTTTTCCAAGAATCCATAGCATAGAAAAGGTAGTGAAATATTTGAAAAGATTCCTCAATAAAAAGTGGTCTCATGGAATGCCATGACAAGAAAATGCAATTGGCAACTGCTCCTAGTTATTACTTATGCTATGTGAAGTAATTGCATTGCTGCTTATGTTGACTTTCTAAACAACTATATTGTAGTTGAAATTTTGTCATGTATCAACATCTAGTTATTAGTTATGGAATGTGAAGTAATGCTTTGAGTTTCAAAGATGTGCAATGAAATGTAATCAATGCTATGAATATAAGCTACACAAATCTATTAAGTACAATTCATTAGTTAAACTCTTTATTCTATTACCTGCGTGAATGTTTTTCTAACTCCACTCACACTGGGAGGTGTTCCCATGAAACCTCCAATATTAGCCTATTCAACATCCAAAATTAGATATTAGAATACCATTCATATTACAATGCTATTAACATGTAATAAATTTATAATTGTTTACTAGTTACATACCTCAATGATAGATGTAGTGGAGTAATAAGAAGGTGTAGGGCTGGTGTATCTAGTATCAACACTGTGACCCTAAAATTTTATTAAAATCATAAAACTAAATTAGTTAATCTTGCATTTCAAAATTAAAATTTAATAAATTAAATTCAATGAACATGCTAACATTTACCTGAGTATCGATGCCATACACCTCATTCAGAATGTCAGCTTCCCTCGCCATCTCCATAGTTGCAGACGCATCTTGCATAACAACCTCTTGAGTGTTGGTGGGTTCATATGAACAAGTTGCCACACAAGCCTGACACGAATGGGATGGAATCCCACCATTGGAAAACTCCCCCAGATGGCACTATAGTATAGGACTGGCATGCTGGATGAAACTTTAGGTCAAAGAGGTGATAGCATGCAAAGTGTCTGCTTCGACACTCTCCTTCATGATGGAAGGGATAACAATGTGCTCATGATCCGACCTAGCGAGAGCTTGTCTCACTTTCCACCTAGGATCCTTTCATGCATTGGATCTATCTTGGGCCGACCCCCCACCTCTCCCCTGGAATTCCCTCATATCAAAATAATTCAGGATTTTATTCAGGATGAACTCACAGTATAGTTTTCTTGGGAAATATTGTGGGACTTCGCAATTGTTGCATGGTGGGTAATAAAAAACCATGTACCACCTATCCCAAAAATGGTTCCTAATCCCTTGGTGGTGGAACTAATGGATAAGAAACCTCTTCACATTGAGGTCAAGATTTTGATTTGTTCGTGGATCGATGAATAATTAGCACAAATGCAATTTTACAATTTTTTCATCTTTTACATCTTTATATGATAATTTATCTCTGTAAAAATCCCTAGCCACCTGCCTCCTATCTTTCCAACCACTTAATTGTTTGTTGATTGCATAGCATGTTTTAAAATTTCTTTAAGTGAATTTGCAAGTGTTCTTCTTTCCATGGTTGAACCTACTAGATTGTTCAACCTCGTGATTAACTCCTCAATTTCCTTTTTATTTAAATTCAATTACCCCCATTAAGTTTTGTTGAGTGCCAAGAGGATATTGAGGGATTGGTGGAGGAGATTGTTGTTGTGGTTGTTGAACTTGAGGATTATGTTTATGTTCTTGTTGCTCTAGTTGTTGAGGATTTTCAAGAGGGTTTTCAAGATCATTATCATTTCCTACAAATTCAACAAATGAATATAAAAAATAACCTAAAAGTAACAAATTCACAACAAAAAACAAACAATCCTTACTTATTCGACCTCCTCGTCGATGTGGTAGAATCCTGGTGACAAAATAGCAACAAATTGACAAAAAGAAAATGCAAGATTATCTCCTCCTAGAACACGAGCGCACAAGAGAAGGGTTTTTGGCCGCAGACAGTAGAAAAAATAGTCAACATAAAAATGAATTCGATTTGCTTTTTTTTTGGTTTTAATAACTTATAACGCGCTTGCGTTGTACCACGAGTGTGTTATAATGCTCTCAAATTATAACATGAGCATAGAATAGGCTCGGTGTGGTCGAGCCTTAGGCTTGGTCACACCAAGCCATTCTATGAGCACATTATAACACACTCGCATTATAGCCTATTAGAAGTTATTTTTAAAATTTTGGCCACAATTTGGCCCCCCATATTTTTGCACCCACCCAAGGATACTCTAAGGATCAGGTGTAGTACTTGTGAAGGTGCATGCTATTGATAGGTATGGGAAATGGTTCTCCTTCAGGAGTAGAGAGCTGATAAGCACTAGATCCATAGGTTGTGGTGATGATATAAGGACCCAATCAATTAGGTTCAAACTTTTTGGGCTTTTCTCGATCTGCTTGATTCTTCGGATTTTCTTTCAATACTAAGTCACCAATGTCAAAAATTCTATGTCAGACCTTCTTATTGTAGCTACATTGAAGGTGGTTCTGATATGCTTACAAATGTGTTAAAGCATTTTGTCTCTTTTCATCCAGTAATTCTAGCTCATGCAGATGGGATACATGATATTCCTCTTGATCAATTAATCCTTGCATAGATACCCTTAGGGATGGTAACTCGACCTCAATAGGAAGTATTGCTTTAGATCCATAGAAAATGGAGTATGGAGTGGCTCCTGTAGGGGTGCGAACACTAGTATGGTAGGCTCATAAAGTAGGATTGAGTTGGGGGTGCCAGTCATGACCAACGTCATTGAAAATATTCTGTAATATTTTTAGGATAGTCTTATTGGATGCCTCAACTTGGCCATTACCCTGGAGGTATTACGGGGTAGCAAAGTGGTGTTGGATATGAAAATTTTCACAATTTTCATGAACATCTTGATTCTTAAAAGGGTGACCATTGTTTGTAATGATGGACTATGGGATACCATGTAGTGGCATATAATGTAACTCAGGATGAACTTGTCTAGCTGCTTTCCAGTAATGTAGGTTGTTGGGATGGCTTCAATCAATTTTGTAAAGTACTCAATAGTGACAAGGATAAACTTATTTCCATTTGTATAAGTGGGATGGATCTTTCCTATGAGGTCAATTCCCCATTGAGAAAATGGCCATGGTGATGTAAGTGGCTATAGTTCCTGAGCGGGTGCATGTATGATATCTCCATGAATCTGACATTGGTGACATTTCTTTACAAAGTGATAGGCATCACGTTCCATTGTAGGCCTATAATATCCCATCCTCATGATATTTTTAGCTAGGGTTGGACTAGTAGAGTGAGCTCCACATATACCGCGATGTACCTCTTGTAAGGCCATTTGTGCTTCATTTGAGTCGAGACATCGAAGGAGGGTGCTATCTAGGTTGCGATGGTAAAGGGTATCTTTGATGATGGCATATTTAGATGCCTGTCAAATAAAGGTTTTGCGTTGGTTGAGGGACAAGTCAGGAGGAATAATTTGGTCATGCAAATAATTGTAAATATCTTTGTACCAAGGAGAGTCGAGACAACCAAGTTCACACACAAGTTCGGTTTCGAGGACATCAAGTGCGGGGACCAATAGTTGTTCTACCAAGAGCTCATATTGTGATGCATTGTTAGGAATGTCCAAGAGAGATCCAATTGTAGCCATTGTGTTAGCTACTTTGTTTTGGATTCTTGGTATCTGCTCAAAGGTAATAGAATTAAAGTATAGTCAAAAGCTATCCACCATGCTCTTGTAGGACATCAATTTCTCATCCTTGGTATCATAATCATCATTAACTTGCTTAATCACTAATTGGGAATCACCATAGACTTGAAGATCCTTAATTTTCCATTTTATTTCCATTTGAAGACCTATCCATAATGCTTAGTACTCATCTATGTTATTAGTGCATGGGAATTCTATTCAAAATGACTTAGGAATGGAATCTCCTTGAGGTGTGATGAACATGATACTAGCGCCTGAACCATGACTTTGTAGGATCCATAAAATTACAATTTCCATGTGGTTGGTGTTTCTATGAAAAAGATTGATTTATCTAGGAAATTTGATATCAAAGGGTGATATGCCTTTATTCTAGTGCATTTGTGAGTTGATCAGCTATCACTTTTCCTTTTAGTGCTTTTCGATTAATGTACTCAATGTCATACTCACTTAGGATCATAACCCACTCAACTAGTCTTCCTATTAGAGCTGCTTTGCTGAGGAGATATTTTAGAGGATCAATTTTGGCAATTAGTTTTGTCTTATAATTTAGCATGTAATGTCTCAACTTCTATGCTGCAAATACAACTGGTAGACATGCTCGTTCAATAGGACTATAGTTCAATTCATATCCAACCAAGGTGTGACTGATGTAATAAATGGCTCGTTCTTTACCATCATTATCATTCTGTGCTAACAATTCCCCCAGTGCCGATGTAGTTGAAGTCACGTACAATATCAAATGTCTTCCATCAATTATAGGCATAAGAACTGGTGGAGTCAGTAGATAGTTCTTGTTTTGATCAAATGCTTCTTGATATTTCTCTATCCAATTGAAGGAAATTCCTTTTCTTAGAGCAATGAACCTATAGATTGATTGTAACCTTTATTGTAATGTCCTTAACTGACTGATGTTGGTTGGTGGCAGAATGTCCAAGATAGCTTTGACTTTGGTAGGATCAACTTCTATTCCTCTGTGAGAGACAATATATCCTATAAGTTTTCATGATTGGACCCCAAACACACATTTCTTTGGATTTAACCCGAGTTTATACTTTTTGAGTCGTGTGAAAATATTGTCCAAGACTGCTAGGTAACTGCTTCATTCTAGATATTTTGAGAGAAGATCATCAACACAATCCTCCATGAGTACGTGCATATAGTCATGAAAAATAGTAGTCATGGCTCTGATATGTGGCTCCAACATTTTTAAGTCCAAATGGCATTACATTCAAACATAAATTTCCCAAAGTGCATGTGAAATCTATCTTTGGTTGATCTTTAGGAGCAATTCTTATCTGATTATAACCCAAGAATCCATCCATAAGTGATAGAATCTCACATCCAGCAGTGAGGTCTACTATGATGTCAATGTTTGGTAAAGGAAAATCATCTTTAGGACAAGCTTTGTTAAGATCTCTAAAATCTATGCACACTCTGATTTTCCCATTTGGTTGAACGTGAGAAGAACAAGGTTTGATATCCAATCTGCATAATCAATCAAGTGTATGAATCCAACATCCAAGAGTTTCTTCAGTTCTACTTTGACCAAGAATGCAATCTTTGGATGCATTTTCCTTAGCTTATGTTTATATGGTTTGACATTTAGTAGCAGTGGTAGGTGATTTAGAACAAGTTTGAGATCCAATCTAGGCATATAAGGCATATCAGTATATGACCATGCAAAATTGACTTGTCTTTCTGAAAAGAATGCTATAAACTCAAGCTTTTCCTTATTGGTCAAAGATGCTGCCAACTGTATGATTCTAGAACTATCCTGTGTTCCAATGTCCACTTCTATTTATTCTATAAGAAATGGTGATCTCTCTGAGTCTATAGGGAGGCTGTCTATTCCTCCATCCTCAGATGCCTTGAAGAGGTTTTCACCTTCAGATACGTCCTTTATTTTTACTTTTTCATGGTCAACAGGCACCTTTCGATTTTCACTTGAAGACCTAATTTTATTTTTATTTTTACTTTTTTCATTTTCATTTTTGTGACTAGAAGACATGATAGCCTCACCAAAGTATGTTGCATAATTGAGTTCTATGGAAAATCCAACCTTATTATCCCCACTTGGTATACCTTCATGAAGTCCCATGAACTCAACAATTGCTTCATCATTCTCGAATGTGTCCAAACTTGGTGGTTCTTGTTGATCCCAATCTATGAGTTGTGGGTAGACAAGGGGTAAGTCATCATCCATATTGTCAAGGGTCATGGTGTAGGAAAATAGGGTAAAGAATGAAGTAGATTCATCAGGTTCCCAAGAGGTAGAATCAATGGTTTCCCAAAAGTGTTTGATCCACTCTTCTCTTTTCAAGGGGACCCTTGGGTGGGGACTTGGTGGGTTTTGTGGGGAACCGATTGTAATCATTTGATTGAATTTTTCTTCGAGGGAAGGCTCATCAAGTTCTCCAAATAGTTTATCAAGGTCCATAAAAATAGTGGAAGATAGGGAATCCCATTCATACTCATTGGAATTAGTTTCATAGTAGTAAGATTCCTTGGATGTCTTGGTCTCATCTGAAGCATCAACGACCTCACTCGAAGGTGAATTGATAGCCCAGATAGTCACTTTTACTGGTACAAACCCAAACCCTTGGTGCTCTAGTAAAATTTGTAAGGGTTCCAACATTCCTTGTTTATTTAGACCAAGGCCGCTATGTCCATCATATCCTTGTCATTTCATTATTTGGAAATTTCTTAGGTTCAATATCCTCTTCTTCTTTGTACAATCATGTGATAATTTGGTCATCCAAAGACTCTTTAGCCAACTCCCCCCATTTAGTGAAGGTGGTAGGGGGATTATGGATGATGACTTTAGACTGTGCATGAGATGTGGTTTTCCATAAGACCTTGGCGATTTAGGTAATTTTCCAATGAAAAAGAGACTCTTCATGTTGTATTCTTTGCATCCTTTGTCTTGAATCTATATTTTGGGTGTGGAAGGTGTGGTGAATGGTGTGTATGATTTGACAAGGATAGATGGATCAATATAGTGAGATGGACTAGTAGATGAGGTGGAGGATGAGGCCTCTTGATTGATGGGCACTTGAAGTTCAACAGTTTCCTTTAGGTTTGTGCAATATTGAAAAGGATTAGGGTTGCTATGAATAGTAATTTCAATGCCATTATATGGGAACTTGAGGCATTGATGGTATGTGGATGGGATAGCCCTCATGGCATGAATCCATGGGTATCCAAGGAGAAGGTTGTAGCGTAAATACAGATCCAAGACATGAAATAGTGTGTTCTATATTGCTGGACCAAATCTTTTAGGAAGAAGTGAAATTACGCCTATAGATGAATGCTCAACATCATCATTAGCTTTGATCACAATTTTCTTGGTTTGGTCTATAAAATTCTCAGAGTATCCCAATTATTTCACCAATTTTAGTGAGAAAATATTCAGACCCACTCCACCATCTACTAGGAATCATACAGTCTTATGTTTATTGACACATACTTCAAGGTGTAGAGGATCGTTATGGTAGGATTTTTGTGTGGAAAATTCTTGCTCAAAGAAGGTGACATGGTGCGACATAGCTATGTATCCAACCATGGCCTGGAATTCATTGACATCTAGGTTAGTGGGTACAAATGCTTCTTGCAATGCTTTATCGAGGATAGCTCTGTGTTGTGGTGATATGCGAAGGAGTTCCAGGATAGAAATCTTTGCGAGGGTTTTTCCCAGCTAATCTAGGAGATTGTACTAACTTCTCAATTGTGAATTAGAAGGAGGTCCTGGAATAGTTATCTTGGTTCGGCAAGTGGTGACCACACATTCTGAGCTTGGCTTGTTTATGGTAATGGTGGCAATGTGATTGTCAAAGGGTTTGATGTTAAGGTTAATAGTGCTATAATCATGTTTGACGATGACATAATTGGAATTATTGTTGTTCCCTGAACTGGAGGCTTTTCCTTTGTCATGGTCTTGTAAGGGAGTTTTTAATATGGTATGGCCAACATTATTTTTTCCTTGTGAATCTCCTATAGATATGGTTCCATTTTCAATAAAGCCTTGAATGATATTCTTGAGTGTCCAACATCTAGTTGTTTTGTGTCCTTTTCCATAGTGATATTCACAATATTCATCTTCTTTCCACCAATCAGGTTTGATCAAGGAGGGTTCATAATTTTTGATGTCTGGTAGTGTGATGACATTAGATTGCAAATGCTATTTTAGGACTGATTCGATGGGTTCACCCAATGGGGTGTATGTTCTCCTAGCACGGGGAGGACCTTTGGATTGTTGATTGTTTTGGACAACATTCAATGTTTGGTTTTGACCTTGTGTTTGGGTGTTTGATGCATTTGATGTATTTGATGAGGAAGGAACTTTAAGATAAATGGTTGGACCTTTGGAACTATCACTTTGGCATCAACAACTCCATCATTTGTAACATTCTTATTTCAGGACCAATATTTTCCTTTGTCATTATTGGGCTTTGGAGTCTCTTTGTGTATTTTGACTAGTCCTTTTGTGACAAGGCCTTTTTCAATAAGGAAACCTTTCTCAAGAATTTTAGCAAAGGTTGTGCAACATTGGATTTGTAGACTACTCATCATTTCTTTGTCAAGGTTCTCAACAAACATGGTGACCAATTATTTCTCAGGAATATGACAAGGGAACTTGCTAACCAAACCTCACCATGTTTGGTAAAATGAGATAAGTGATTTTACTTCTTGTTTGGTTGTGCTTAATGTTGCATAGGTGAAACCATTTTTAATGTTGAAGGAAAAGTGATTAATGAATTTATCAGCCAGTTCACCCCATGTTCTAATCCTTGGAGGGAGATGTGCAAACTAATCTAGGGCTGGCCTTGTGAGGCTTCATGAGGATAATCTCATCAAATAGGTAGGATCATAAGAGACTTCCATATATGATGTGTTAAGTTCTCGAATGTGTTCTATTGGATCCCCTGTCCCCTTATACTTAGGAAAAGGTGGTGTCATGAAATGAGGGGGAAAGGTTGGCATGTACAGATTTTTGTCAAATGGAAAGGGGTACAATTCCTCCATGGAATAGGTTTTCTTGCTAGTTCCCAATTGCATGTTTGTCATTTGTTGTTGGATGGCCTGTATTTGTTGCATCAAAGTATCTGCAAGAGATGGTGTTGCATATTTTTGATTTGGTGCCATGGTGTTAGTATTAAGGTCATATGTCGAATTTGGATTAGGATTGGTATTTTGAGGCGTGGGACCTTGGTTACCATATGGATGTGTGTTGTTTTGATTTGGAATGAAATTGGCATTTAGGTTTGTCCCAAAGGTTATGTTTGCATTTGCTATAGCATTTTGAAATTGAGGTGTAGACCCTTGATTTGTTCATTGGATTTGAAAAGTTGGTCCTTGATATGCATTTTGAAATGAGGGTGTAGGTCCTTGATTAGAATTTTGAAATGATGGTGTAGGCCCTTGATTAGTATTTTGAAATGATGGTGTAGGTCCTTGATTAATGTTTTGAAATGATGGGATAGGTCCTTGTCCAATGTTTTGAAGTGATGGAGTAGGTCCTTGATTAATGTTTTGAAATGACGGGATAGGCCCTTGATTAGTATTTTGAAATGTAGGTCCTTGATTAGCATTTTGAAATGATGGGGTAGGTCCTCGATTGGTGTTTTTATTTGGGATCCTTCATGGGACAATATGCACATTTCTAGATTTATTTGGTTGATGTTGATTTGATGAGGGAATGCTTTGAAATTGGAATTAAGGACCTTGGTTTGTGTTTTGAAGTGTAGGTATAGGACCTTGATTTGTATTTTTGAGTAAACATGTGGGACCTTGTGATATAGGACCTTGATTTGTGTTTTGAAAAAGGGGATTTGTAAAGGTATTACTCATGGAATTTGATGAACTTCCAAATGTGAAATTTTTTCCTTGTGTAGTAGTATGGGTTACCTTGTTTCCAAATGTGGAGATGCTTGGGATGTGTATGGTAGTGGTGGTCATGTGTGTAGTTGTCCCAAGTGGTATGGTTGAAATTTGTTGTGAAGAGGGCATCCCTAAGGCAAATGGATTTTGGGTATCTTCTTCTACAATGGTCAAGAAATCAAAGCCTTGAGGGATTTTGGCACCCTTTTTAGCTAGTGCATAAAAGAATCTATTAGGGTCAACACCAATGAGTTGATCAACCATGCTCAAAACCCTTGGCTCTTGGTAATTTCTTTCAATTTCTTCTAGATTCAATTTATTGTTGAATTCATCTAGACTTAGATCATCCAATGTAGGGTCTCTTTGTGGTGTCTCTTTGAGGTGTGGATTGATTTGAATTTTTTCCAAGGGTGGCATCATGAAAAGGGTCACTTGAAAAATCCATGTCCATTCTTTTGGTTTGGGACCTTGTTTCAACCATGTGAGACTTGCAAGTTGGAAGGTAATGCAAGGTGATAATGAAGCTAAACTATGTTTTTGGATTTTTGGTTATAAGGATGCAAAATGAGAATGCAAGTTAAGTGCAAGACTAAGGATGATAGGATGATAATTAAATCTTTGGTCAAAGGGTATGATATGAATCTAAATGAGACTATGGTAATGCTAAGGATATGAATCCTAAAATTTAAGACAAAGGACATGGCAACCAAGCTAATGTAAATCCAAGATAACAAACCCAAATGTCATTGAACTTTGTGATAATCAAGATAATAATTTTGACAAGGTTGAGTCTAGGCTAGGACACAAGCTTGAGACTCAAATTTGACTATGGTGATAATGACAAAGGTTGGTAGAAATGAAGGATGAAGGTCAATGACAAATTGGATAAGCAACCAAGGACTCTCCAAAAGCTTAGTAGTCTTCCTATGTCTAAAATTTGAAAGGGGGATGCAACCTAAAGTTTTAGATTAATTTATGGAATACAAAGGATGGGGAAAAGTAACCTATAATGCAAGGTAATCCTAAATGGAAATGCTGGAGTGAATTGGTAAAGGCCTGCAAGTCTCTAATTTAGCAGTCATGGTCACTGTAAAATGAATTGATTAGATTTTGGACAAAGATTTTGAGAGTTTTTGGTTATCAGACAGTTGTGCCATTATTTTCTGCAAATGTGTCACTTCGGGTTGCAGGTTTGCACAGTTTAGTTGTGGTTCAGAATGGTAGTTGTGGCTTTATTTTCTATAAATGCGGTTCAGTATAATAGTTACAGTTTTCCAATGAGCAGTTGTGGCACCAAATATCAGTTGTGGGTTTGTTCTTATTAGTTGCAGTGACATAATGTTGATTTTGTAGTTTTGATGGTTTTCACTTGGTTTTTGGGTGGATTTTGACTGATTTTGATGAATTTTGTCTTGGAAAACATAGAATACAGTCACAAACACTTGTTTTAGTTTGATTTTGGATGTGAACAAGTTTGATTTCAAAATAAAACACTCATAGAAAATAATGCACAATTTCTATGGTTGGAAAGGAAACCACTGGTTGATATCCCCACTAGGATTTCTCCAACCACTTAAATAAGATAGAAAACTAGCTCGACTTGGTGGAACTAGCTCCCCCTTACATGACACTCACTTCTCAGGCTCACCAAGTCTCATTCCACAAAGAGGAATCTCTATCACTACACATGCTTAGTGAAGATGTGGGGCAGCTTCAAAGGTTGATCTTCTACAATCAACAAGCATATAAAATGTTTTTGGCCACTAATCTAAATTGGTTCTTAGTAAGGGAATCCATTCAAGGTGGCCACACATGTGGCAAGATTAGCTCAAGATTATGGTCAATCAAGAGGCCTCCGAGTCCCTTCCTAAGAAAGGATTTTAACATAGCTCACGGGGCTACTGAGGGTGGAACTTGTCAGTGTGACACATCCACACCTAGTGCTAAATGACTTTTGTCAAGAATCATTTTTCTTATATAGCAGTTTGGAAGAGCTTTGCTTTAGCTTATTACTGCTTGGGTCATTCGCACCTTTTGAAGTGGGGTGGCAGACCCTCTAAAAGAAAAGGTAAATAACAAGGAAGTACGCTATTTCTGATCTCCCAGATTGTACGAAGTGCAAGGAGAGAGCATATGCAGACACCTTTTCCTCACACTCGCATGGGGTTTATTTTTAAATCCAAAATCCAAATGTGAGGTGTGATTGTACAAATACCAAAGAAATGATTTTTATCCTCAAGATCACTGAATGACATAAGAGGAGAGCATACACACTCTATGACAATTTGTAAACCACAAAACAAAAAAGACACTTGCAAGTTTTAACCCTTTCCTTATTATTTGAAGAAACTTATATTATTTTTACACCAATGACATTTGATGCAAGTTCATTTTAATGCCCATGAGTGAGAGAATGCATTTTATTGTTCATTTTGAACCCTTATGAATGAGAAATGTAAGTTCTTTTTACCCTTATGATCTTGATGCAAGTTGTAGTTATGGAAAACAAACAAAAAAAAAGAAACTATTAGCACATGAAAACCCTAACCTACTTGAAAACCCAAAAGGAAAAACTAAAATAAAACAAAAACACAATTTTTATACCTAACCAGGCAATTACGTCGTTCGAGTTTGCAAATGTGTCACTGTGTTGAATCACAGTATATCAGTTGCGTCGTGATTTCAAATATCAGCCTCCTACCCATAGATGTGTCACTGTTTTTCACAAATGCATTGTTATTTTGAATCCAGTTTCCCACCCAACAGTTGCATCATTTCCCTTAGTGTAGTTGTGTCGTTTCTTCGTAGTTGCATCACTGCGCATCTCAGTTGCATTTTTTCGCACAAGAACCTACAAAAATAAAGAAAAAAAACCATATGGATTCTGCAAAAACTGGTCTTTACATCAGGTTCACCAATGTAAGATGGGTTAAAATGAGCCAACCTAGATTATAGTGACAACCACAACGCTACTAAGCCAAAACCCAATCCAAAAATAAGAGAAAACAAACAAAACATGAGGAAAGCAAAGAAATCAAATGAAAAACTCCCCATGCTTTAACTTGAATCACTTCCCTTGTCTCTCCTTATTCTTCTTATGCAAATATGCCCTCAGTTGTAGTTGAAGTATGCAAATACCTGCAAATTTAAGCAAGAAAGTTGGAGATAAGTGGTTGTTAAGGAAAAAATGGAGGAGAAAGGCTTCTTTTATAGACAACCATTCAAACATATGGTCAAGATCGATCCTCTAGAAAGATGCCAAGATCGACAGATGAGAAGACATGCAACACAGAAAAGGGGAGGTTACAAAATGGACGGTCAAGATTAGAAAGAGCCCAGAGGCAATTGACGACTGAGATTCAAAAATGAGACAGTGGAGGAAGAATATGGAGAAATTAAAAATTGAAAATAATCAATTCATGAGAAGGAATCTCTATACAAGTGGAGGCATAAATAATTTATTCAAATAATTTATTTGAGGAAAAGACAAGTGGGCATTTAATTAAAATAATTAATTTTTTTTTTTAATTAAATAAGAGGAAATGGGAGAAGAGCATTAAATAATTGATTTGAGTTAATTATTTAATAAAAGGGAGACATTGGAAGATAATTAAATAATCTTGACAATTATTTAACTATAGAAGAATTAAAAGATAAATGAATAGTTAAATAATTAGAAATGATTATTTAACTATAGACAAATGATGGCAAGTAAATAATTAAATAAATGGTAATTTATTTAATTATTGAAGAAAGGGGGAATTAGTGATGCAATTAATTTATTTAATTGATCAAGATAGAATAAAGTTAGGAAGTGAATTAATTAAATAATTAAAAAATATTTAATTAATAGAGGAATATGGTCAAGAATAATTAAATAATTAAAATTATTTAATTATACAGAGATGGAGACCAAGAAAAATGACACTCACAAACTTAGGACATTTTTCAGTGTCTACATGAACTATTCAATTATATAGATCTAACATATGTGACTAGCAAGAGAGAAAAGCATTAAGTCAACAAAATAGTCAAAAAATTTCCATCCAAAGAAAGTGGATTAAAAAGGAAAGAACTTCTTTCCTTTGTCCTATGAATTAAAAGTATTTTTTTCTACAACAACTAAAAGGGATTTACCAAAATAGAGGAGGAGAGACTACTTGAGAGGAGGAGAAATGGAAATCTGTCAAGGGGAAAGGTGGATCTTACAAATAAAATTATAAGGAGAAAACTAACTTAGAGAAAACACAAAGGAGTGTCATTGAAACATACTACATAATCTAAAAAGTAGTTATTTGTACAAGTCAATCATTATCTAGGTTACAAATATATTTTAGAACTTGTTCAAAACATGTATAGTATGTTTTTTATGTGGATAGGATGATAACATATGTAAAATTTCTATATGGTGCTATTTGGTTTGTTGTGATGTGTGGTGTGGTCACAACCATGTGTTAGTGTGTATGGTATTAGTTTTATGATCATGTTTTATAATGTAGAGGCTACAAGTTAGTGTGCATGTATGGAAGCATAACACATGGTCATTGATTTCCCATGTGTTGCACACATATAGTCTAACTAAACATCAACACGTGCAATCATGTTAGAGTGAAAATATGTGCAAAAGTACTACACAGTTGCAAATGAGAGTTATGTATGGAGGTGTGAGGGTAGTGTCATGTGTTGATGCATGGGCACTCTATTACTTGCACTAGGTGAAGCTATTGAAAATGATGCATGAGGTTACACTTGGATCATTTCAAGTAGTGACAAGTGCTAAAAGCGACTCATCACCATGGCTAGATAGGTCATCACCAAATGACATGGCAATGCCCCATGCACATTGTCATCCTATGACCAACGAGCCAAATAGAGTGTTATCACTTTCTAAACCCCAAACCTTACACATTTATTTTATTTTCCTATTTCTACTTATTTTCCTATTTCTAAACATAATTGAAAAACTCATAATTCTATATCTAAGTTTCATTTGTGAGATATAAGTCACTCATTGCATACTTTTCCTCTATATTGTATGTTTGCATAGAGTGCATGGCAAACAATGAACCTACATAATGAAATTATATATGGTTCATTACTATAAATGGAAATAGACCCCCTTTTATATCCTTTTGTGTCCGAATATTACTTTACATGCATGTTTACAAGTGCTCAATACTTTGAGATACATGATCATTCTAGGATTTACATGAATCTCAAAGTGAGTCCAAAATGTAATGGTGAAATTTACATATCCATGTCATTTACCATTCATTTATATGTCTATTTTGGGAGAATGTCTTAATACATGTACACACATTAACAAATGGTGTGATCTTGTATAAAGTTGGGCTCACTTCCCTAGCCTTTATCTTTCACCATACACACACATCTTCATAAACTTATCAATGTCTTATTTTTATATACACACATTTTGATACATTTTTCTAGGTTGTATATTAATTATGTTCATTTGTGCACCTATCTCAGTACATCTATTACCCACTTGATTTAACCATTTCCCTATCCCAAGTAATTTCCATGGATGTAAGGTTAACCTCACCATTGTAGACTTGACCAATTAAATTTTAAAACTTAAATTTGGTTGAGTCATGCCTATTCTACTAGTCATTTTAAGCCAACTAAACACACATTAGGATGATTTGGGGGTATATACTTGCATTTAAAAGAATTCATTTGTACTCATTTTACATCCTCTCATATGTGATCATCATCTCTTATCCTAGAGGTATTCAAGAAGTTATTAATAGTGAAACACTTCATCTTGATCTAATAAAATGAGTAACAAATCTACATACATCATTCTAGGACACTTGATCATTGTCTTCAATCTATTACAATCATTTTTGAGGTTGACCTAGGTGAACATGCCCTTTTGTGGCATAATAATTCCTCCAAAGGATTTTTAAATATTGGCAATCCCCAAATATCAAAAAAGAGTAGAGCAAACAAAGATTATTGAAGTAAGTCACAAAGTAAAAATACACAATGAGCAAGATCAAATATATGTGTAGAGGAAAAATCAACAACATTGAAATAAACCCAAATCCATGGACTCAACATGAGACAAATAAAGATTCAACATAAGATCTAAAACATTTTACTAACAAAAAGATAGCTTTTACGAGACTAAAAATAACAAAATTCAAAATTTACATCAAATGACACTCAATCTTAAATCATAGAACTAAATACTATTATCCATTAGATTTACTTTTCTAATCTAATATCTAATTTTTAAATACATTAACCCAAAAAAATTTTATACGCACTCATAATTATTGTTTTAAATTCATTTATATTAAATTGCATTCAGTTCATTTAATTGATTTAAACTAAACCAAATTTTTTTCTATTTGTAAATTTAAATTAGAATAACATACGACCATAACGTATGTCCATGTACTAACATTGATTTTCTTTTTCCACTTTTTATTAGTTACGATTGGAAAGGCTACTTAAAGAAGATTGATTTAATTTTGTCCTAAAGATTAACAGTATACGGTCATACTGAAATCAATTGAGCCACTGTGGTGTATTTAAAAAGATAAACAAGTAGACATCGCCTGCGGATTTTTGCAGTGAGTAGGTTAATTATAAAGAGATTGCAAGATTCTCTTAAGACTTGTCTAGTGAAATGAATTGAATTTGAGTCATGATAAGAATTACGAAGTGATAATATTGATCAATAGTTGTGATTTTAAAGTTGTTAGTGTTGATGATGACTATCTATAATTGATTTAATGTCCAATATTTTTACATTTGAAGTGTTGATTTTTCTACTATTCAATTTGATAATGAAGTCTTTCATATTTGGTTCATTCTAGAATTTACATGTGTCTTGAAATGTGGTTGAAATGTAATAGTGAAATTTACATATCTATATCACTCCCATTCATTTATGTGTCCATTTTAGGAGAATGTCTTAATAAATGTACACGTGTTGACAAATGGTACAATCTTGTGCGAAGTTGGGTTCACTTCCCTAACATTTATCTTTCCCTATACACACACATCTTCATACACTTATCCACACCTTATTTTTACATACAGACATTTCAAAAGATTCATCTAGGTTATAGATTAATTATGTTCATTTGCGCACCTATCTTGATACACCCATTACCCACATGTTTCAACCACTTCCCTATCCCAAGACATTCCATGAATGTAAGGTTGACCTCGCCATTTTGGACTTCACCAATAAATATTTAAATAGCAATTTGCCTGACTCATGCCTATTCTACTAGTTGTTGTAAGCCAACTAAACATACATTTATAGGATTTGATGATATATACTTGCATTTAAAGACATTCATTTCACATTCTCTCATATTTGATCACCCTCTCTTATCCTAGATGTATTCAAGAAGTTATTAGTAGAAAAGCATTTAGCTTGGTGTATTAAAAGGAGTAACAAATCCACATACATCATTATAGGGAAATTTCTCGTTGTCTTCAATCTAATCCATTCATTTTTAAGGTTGAAATAGGTGAACATGGCCCCTTGTGTCATAAAAATGCTTCCAAAGTGTTCTAAAATACTATCAATCTCTAGATATAAAAAAGAGTAGGGTAGACAAAGATTACTTAAGCAAGTCACAAAACAAAATATAGATTGAGCAAGGTCAAATTAGTAACTACAAAACAACCTAAACCCATGAACTCGACTTGTGACAAAACATAGGTTCAATATAGGATCCAAAAAATTTCACTAATAGAGAGGTAGCTTTTATGAGACTAGCAATAGTCAAGTTCAAAATCTGCAATGGACTCAATCTTTGATCATAGAATCATATACCATTATCCAAATGTTACATTTACTTTTTTAGTCTAATATTTTATACTCTTAATTTATTTGTATTAAATTATGATCAATTCATTTGATTGACTTAAACTAAACCCAAAGAAAATTTGTTTTCCTTTATAAATATTAAGTACCCAAATTAGAACAACTTTCCACTACAATGTATGTTCGTGTACTAATTTATATTTTCTTTTTCCACTTTTTATTAAATTTAAGATTGGAAAGCCTACATAAAGATGGTCCTTATTAACTCGTACCCTTGATTTCAAAAATGAAGGGTGACATTGATAATATGATGCTAATGTGATTAGAAACATAAAATTTTAAAATGACAAGTTATTTTTAAAAAAAAGGTCAAATTAAATTATTTATAATTTTTTTATGAATGAGTGTCTAGATTATCATTTATAAAATAATGTTGATCACATATTTTAAAAAGATGGCGGACAAAATCACACTCTTAAAATTCACATAGACTAAAATTCCAAACATAAGAACATAAACAATTTGTTATTTTATTAACATTACTGTTGGTCAATATTGTGTCATTGATAAGATCACTAAATTTATGAAGCGCTTGCTTTTCACAAGATTTTGTGTTTTTGTGGAGAAAAATTAGAAGCTCCCCACTCAAATTACCTTGTCATCAAAACTTGGATCTTGGGTGCAACAGATCGACTATGAAGGCTCTATGGTTATTTGCCACTCTTGTGGTGTAGTGGGTCATACTGCCACTGCGGGTTTAAAGATTAAGAAATAAAACTTTGTTTGGAAAAAGAAGATCATATTTCAATTTCTAAGGAGGATTCTCCTCCCTCTCCAAAAGTTCAGAAAGTGGATTTGAAAGGGTAATACCCCTATGGATTTTAATGCCTTGGGTTTGGGTGTTGTTTCAACCAATGATTGTATGACCTCTCTTTGTAACAAAGAGGTTAGTATTGAGAAAAAAGATCTTCATTTTGTGATAAAGCAAAGCTCATTGGAACAATTTTTTAAACCACCCTGATTTAGGGTGGGCTGGTTGATTTTTTAAATTTTGTCCCTTCTGTAATCTTTTATAGTTCTTTTTTGATGTTTGTTGCTGTCTGGTTGTGCTTCATACTCTATCTTCTATTGTACAAGGGTTGAGGCCCTTTCAAAATCCTGCTTATCTAATAAAAAACATTACTGAGTTTGTTCTTTTATTAACATTCCTGGCTTTGTTATTTTATTTGCTTGATTTGTGAGCAAGACAAAGATGACCAAAACTCAGAGTATAAAAACATAAACAATTTGTTAAATTTATTATTTGTTTTGGCAATTATGCTGCCATGCAATTTTAGTTGCTTTGATTTGTGAACAAAACAAAGATCGTTTAAGAAAGCAAGAGAAAACTGTAATTTTTCAAGAAGGGGCGACGTCGTTGGAACCGAATATCTTTGTCTTGTATTTATACCAGCGAGCGCATGCTGAGAAGTAGGCAAAATTCACGACCCCCATTACGCAGAGAAGGGCGTAAAAGTAATCAAGACGACCCTCGTTTATGTTATTTGCAAGCCAGACGCTGTATTTATGAATAACACTGATCAACAAACTGCTGAAATAATAGCCCGCTGCAAGCCCTGCAGCGACCAAAGCTGTGGCTGTACTGCGCACTGTTTCTGGAAATTCAGCATAGAAGAAATCAATTTTCCCTACGTTCAGAAACGCGTCCCCAAAACCCATTATCACTTGTTGAGGAACTAACCACAGCGCTGATTCCTCTGCAAGATGGTTGTCATGGACTGCATTCAGACGCTTTCTTTCCACCATGGCGGCTACTGCCATTCCTACTGTGCCAATAACCATGCCTGTGCCTATTCTTCTCAGCTGTGTTATTTTTATCCCCTTGCTTTCTGCCAAGGGAACCACCACTTTGTCATAGAGGGGTAATGTTATTGCAGAGGCCAGGAAATTGAAGACAATGTAGGAGGCTGCTGGTATTTTGAAATGGAAACCCAGATGCCTGTCCATTATCAGTGCCTGTAATACTGAGAATGTGAACTGCTGTAAGACATAATGTCTGGGATGACTGTACAAGACCAGATTGTCAATGTTTTCAGAATGGATTTAAGTTGTTCTACTTGCTCAACTGTGGAGAGTCTCCATGGGTTCTGGTTTATATGCCCATCTGAGGAAAAGTCCTCCGGTGTTTTTATGGTTGCTTTGTTGAGAAACCTGTTTGCAGTTTGTACATGGTTGCTGTTATTAATAATCCGGAATTCCAGAAGAAATATATAACAGGAAGAGTTTAATCAATCCATAAGTTTTAATCTTGATTTTATAGGATTGGGCACACATTTTATAAATCTTTATACACAGCCCATACATTGACCTACAATAATAGGTTAAATAAGAGAGATCTTTGTTGAATATTATCTTTTCCTTTCTAAGCTTCCTATTCATATTAGGGTATTGGGAGTATGCTGAATTGCATACTTTAACAGGAAGGTGTCAGACTTTTCATTATTACTCAAAATTTTCACATGCACAAGTATGATAAGAGCTTATCACTATCTCTTATATTAATCTTCATTCCTCTTTTTGGGGCTTTGTTTCTGACACTCAGATTTGAGAAATTTGAACAACAGTTCAATTTTGTGGGAAATTTATTGTTGTTACCTAGGTGACTTTGAAAAGGATGAGAAAAAAAAAACAAAAATGACAGTTAGAAAAGAAGTGTAGAGAAAGAAAAACTAAAGAAAACTGCAGCAGCAGCGGTGTGGAAAAGAACAGAATAAGGTGAAAAAATAGAGTATATACAGTTACACAGTAAGAACAATCTTTGTAATCAATTTGTAACTCTATTTATTAATTTTTTTTTGAGATAAATAGAAAATATATATCTCTGGGTTTTATTCCATTGCTCTTAACTAACGAAGACCACTGCAAAACTTATTCTAAAAATATACTCGAGGCAAACAAAGATCGAGTTCAAAGGTAAATACCTGAGCTGCTGTGTAAGGGGAAGCCTTGATTCAATTCTCCCTCCATTGTATAAATCCTCTTCATTGGAAGGCAATGGCAGATGCCTTTTTCTGAGGCACGCCACTACCACTTGGGCAAGCCCTGTGTAGGGGCTGCCCTCTGGACGGACACGATTGTACAACTTGGTCCCCGAGAAGAAAAATAGCATAGATATTCCTGTCAGTATCACACACAGCGCAAATCCCATTGCCCAGCTTACACTGGATTGAATATACACAATTACAGTGGTGGCTATCACGATCGAAACAAACAGAACACAATAATACCAGTTGAAGTAACTTTGGATCTGTCTCATTCCTTTTGCACTACCCTTTTCAAATTGATCTGCTCCAAAAGTCCCTGAATTGTATCTTATTCCCGCCGATGCTGCAATCGTTAAGGCGAAATAAAGATACAGGACTGCGTACTGTCCCCTGGTGGGAGCATCGCATCTTCCCGAAGCTTGTAGCTGGGGGCCACACGTAGGTGGTCTTAAGGAGTCTACGATGGCCGTGAGCATTAGAATGTTCATTGCCTGAAACAAATACACAGTTACTACAAAAATTTGGGGGAAAGAGGCAAACTTCAGCTCAGACTTCATGCTCTGAAGAAAACAATACTGTTTTGAAGTTGAAGGTATTTGAAAGATTGTTTCTGAAATCAATTGTATGTATTTATATCAACGTTTCATATTACAATTAGCGATTCAGATTGTGATCTGAAACATTGATATAAAAATGTACACAGTTGATTTCAGAAACGATTATGATCTGAAATGTTGATATAAAAACATACGTAATTGATTTCAAAAACTATTATGATCTGAAACATGGACATAAAACCATACACAATTGATTTCAACAACAATCATTTGAATACTACATTGACTGTGAAAGACTCAGGATATTGGTGTAGCTGATTAAAGACCCATGGTAAATGATATATCAGAGTCTAACAATTAACAGCTCATGGCCATGCAATACAATGGAACACTTACACTAAATGACAGAAATGAACCTATTGAAATAGCCCAATAACGGCCAAGATATGCATCTGCAAGAAATGCCCCAATCAATGGAGAAAGATCATTCCCTCCATTGGATATGTTGATGATATGTGTGGCTTCAATACTTTTTATATTAAACTGGGTAATCAAATAAACAATCATATTTGCAGCCAGGCCTATGATTGCTGCTCCAGCGCACAGCTCATTTCCTGCAGACAGCAGTCAAGAATTAAAGACAACACAAACAAAAATTATCTGAAGTTGAATAAGTCTACCGTATGATGAGAAATTCAAGTACCGATAATAAAAGGAAAAGTCTTCCATCCTCCACGTTTCTTCTTCATCTTTCCATGAGTTTCTGAGTGCTCTAAATTTTCAGTTACATTAACAACTTCTGTTTTAGATTTCCCAGATGAAAAGCAATGAAAAGCAATGAAAAGGAACAATACAGTTAATCATCTGGCAAATGCTATCAACTCTATTATTACCATCACAGCTCTGCTTTCCATTAACCTCTAATGTGAGCCTGTGGTCTGCCGCCATGTTGATATTTTCTCAATTTCTATAGCAGTCAGAACATGAATGCTTCTCTTTATAATTCAATTTTGGGTTGGATGGAAAATCCCCAGAAAGGAAAAAGGCGTGATAATCGTGCAGATTTACTATTGGGGAGGCCAACGAGTTAACGAAGGTATGACCCAGGCTATCCCACCAAGTTATTACATCTCCAGTACAGCAAGATAGTTCTGCAGATAGTGCCATGGCTAGAGATAAAAGTAAAAAGGGTATCAGATAGTTAAGAATAAAATAATTCTATCCGACTGTTCCACCAATGAATGTAAATATATGTTCCAGGGGAAAACCAATGAATGCTAATATATGTTCCAGGGGAAAGCGTTTGGCAATGGGCGAAGAAAGCATGATCAACGAATGGATGATCAACGCAGACAGTGTTTTTGCTTTCGTTTTAGCTTTAGCTTTAGCTTTAACTTTTAGCTTTAATGCATAATAAAACTGCATGTGCAGTAACAGTAGAACAGTAGGCAAACAGTGGAACAGTAGGCGCAGCTTTCAGCTTTTGTTTTAGCGTTTTTAGCTTTGTTTTTTCCTGCAGCCTATCGCATGAAATAAATAATTTTTTCTTCACTAACTAACAAGTTTGGAAAGATGCCCGACTTTTAAATAAGTTTTTGTCAGTAACTAACACGTTTTTGTCAGCAACCAACAGGGCAGGGTATGAAAGAAAATTTAAAGTATATTAATCTTCACCATGAGCAGACATGAGTTCCAATTTGGATTCTTGTAATGAATGACAATTCTTGTGCATATAATTTGATTTTAATCATCTAAATAATATAGATTTAATTATGTTTTGAGGATTATATACATATTTTGGATGTATTTGATGTGCGTATTATGCAATTATTTTAATACAATTATTTTAATAGGTTGATTGATGGGAGGACAAAAAATCAAACAAGAATCTAAATTTCCATTCACAATTCACCTTATGAAATAGGAGGAATTTTTTTTGTATACATTAATTAAAATAAGGAGATTTTTAGTGGTAGGGTAAGTGCAAAAAGATGGAAGACCAAAAAAGGGTCTTCAGTGGCCACTTTTTTTTTTTTTGAAATAAGGACAGACTAATGTTAGATGAGAAATTGAAGATAGATAAACTCAAAATTTTAAGATGCGACAAAAACAAGTCATATTCCTCCAAATATACTTTCTAAACTACTTTTTTAAAATGGTAGAGATTAAGGGGTTGAAAAAGGGGGGCTACACAAAATCAGAAAAATAAAGCCAAAAATACCATACATTGGTTTTTGACAAAAAATAGATCGAAAATCATTTTTTTTAATGTGTAGAATGGAGTCTAGTTCATAAAAAATGTAAGTTATTAAAATTTTGATAAACAATTAAAAAATAAAGCCAAAAATACCATACATTGGTTTTTGACAAAAAATAGATACACAAACAAAATAAATTAAAGATGAAAACCTTAACATACTCAAAACGTGAAAAAAATTACATAGTTAGGTAGCTAAGAGAGAGCTTAACATTATCATGGTACCTTTTTGACTTGACATTGAAACACATGCAAACTTGATAGGGAGTATGCTCGAGATTATGTTAATTTTTTTACTATTTGCAAAAACACATATTTAGACATTGAAATGTTACTCCAAACCTTTGGGTTGGAAGCTCAAGGCAACTCCAAGCCGAAGACTTGAAAATTTCCAAAGCAAACAAAATACAAGCACACTATAATGCATTCACAAAATGCGAGCATGTTATAACGTGCTCGCATTATTGTTTGCTTTGGAAATTTCTCTCTTTCTCTTTTGACAAAACTATATACATAAAATAAACATTTAAGTATAAGTGATACTTTAAGTTATATTTCATGTACATAGTTTCACGATGTTTGAGAATGGTTTCAGATCTAAATTCTAGGTTTTGGAAGATCTTATAGTTTTTTTTGACTTAGTCAAATTTTAGTAATTAATAGGTCAAATTTTAGTAATTATTAGTCTCCCATCATCTTGCCCTCTCTCTATCTCACTCTATTTATATCCCTTGAACTCTAGACCTCTCTTTGTGTAATAACCCATTCTAATTATTACTTAATTTATATTATTGCAAATGACATTGTGAATATTTAATTTTAAAAAGACATAACTAAGCAGCTATTTTCATTCATAGCAACACATGTCTAATTAAAATGAGTCAAATATATATATTCAATTTCAATGTCAATTACAATATCCAAGTTGACTTGGCTCATAGGGGCACAAAGTCAATATAATATACAAATTTTACATCAAGGTTACTTCATAGACCATGATAGTCATGAAAACATCTAAGGTTTCCTCTTGACACTCACCTCCACTGGTGGACGAGAACATGGTTGAAGCATTTTACCACCCAACCACAAAGCTTATGCTTCCCCAAAATTCTCTCAACTTGAAGAATACCTGACTCTGCACAAAAAGTTTAGCAAAAGAACAATCTGCAAGGTAGAATTTGGTGCGGGCACAAAAATCAACATGCATCTCTATCTATGATTAGAAAAATGCAAGATCTATTGTAGGAATGGCAGAGAGTGTTATCACAAAGTCCATACATACATAATGGGCTAATTGCTTGGCCAAGCATAAAATAAAGTTGCAACAACAAATAATAGGTTTTGGATAAAGCAAAAACCTATACTCTCTGAACTCCATTTTGACACCTGTCCCGAAAGGTAACTTTCAACAACATAGTTATTCCATAGCAACTATCAATCCTCTAGCAGCATCTACCTTGAGGTGCTCTAGTCTACTAAGGTGTTGTTGTTTTACTCAAATAAGCGAATATTATTTACACACATATCTATGAAAAATTAATTCAGTCTACTTATTTCCTCAACTTATTAAAAATCAGAAAATGATTCAAATGGAATTGATCCATACATTATCCATACACTTCATACATATGTCATATGATTACATTAAACGTAATTCAACATTCATTAAATAATGAATTAAATAAGTAACAAAAGAAGGTATTTCACAAGTATGTGTATGTACGTAGACGAAGGTCTATGTGCATACACATATATGTGCCAACTTAAGTTATAAATTTTGTGCATACATTCTGAAATAAAATATTTTATTAGCTTGTTTCCATACAAATAATTCTACAAATTAACATATAATTTTTTAGAAATACAAGTAGAAGAATTGAGAACAAGTCTGTTTGAATAGTTTCCACATATTAATATGTTGTTTATAACAAAACAAGTTGTTTGTAGCAAAACAATGTTGTTTATAATAAAACGATGCTGTTTGTAGCTAAACAAATACTGTTTATATTAAAACGATATTGTTTGCAGCTAAATAATTACTGTTTATAACAAAACAATGCTTTTTGTAGCTAAACAAATACTATTTATAATAAAACGATGTTGTTTGTAGAAGTTTACAATTTTAGTTCCAAGTTAACCAGTACTTTGTTTATTCGAGTCTCATCCATGGACCCTTAACTATTCAAACAATCATGGTCAAAGGCCTAAAAAGACATAACTTTAATCCTCATTTTTTATTCAAATCTCTATCATTATGAGAATAGTTGTCTATAAATATACAGATAAAGAAAATAGCCAAACGATACTGATATTGTTCTTTGCAAGGTAATAAAACTTGAATGACATTTTGGTGGTTTTTAACAACAATACTATTTACACAAAAATTGGGATCAGTCTTATTTTTGCTCAGGTGTTGAAGAACCCACATTCATTGATATAACATAGTTATGGCTCTGTCATTCTATGGAATGACCAACAGTCGGTGGACTATTGCTTAATATATATAACAATATTAAGGTCGTAGCCTAAGCATGAAGATCCATGGCCTGGTACATTTGACCAAAGATTCGTTCACTGGGAATGATAGTTTGACATGCTTATCATGCAAACACAAGGATAGAATGACACTTCGTTTAGCCATCATCCTTTGTAGACAAGGTGGTAAACAATATTTAACACAATAATATGATACAACAATAAAATTAATAACAATGGATCGACATAAGCTCTGCCTTCGTTCTTTTAGATGAGGCGAAATGGGAAGCCAACAATGTTATCCATCATTCCCAAATCGGTTTCCATGGTCATCACACCTAAGTGGTGTGGCATGCAAAGGGTATAGATCACATTAAAAGATATATCATAAACAATACAGTGGAGGTTTTTCGTTGCCTACCCTTAAAGGGGGCAATAATGATTTAAGAATCGTTACATTCCTATTCACAGGCTATCGGTTTCACCGATTAGCCATGTGAAAGGCTAAGCATAACACATGTAAGAGATAAAATAGCAATGGTGATAACATAAAAACTCATAGGGTATTAAGATAATCGACTTCCATGCCTATAGAGAAACATGCACAAGGTAAGTACAAACAAGAATGGCTAACATGGCCTTCAACATAAGATGCAAAAAATTTTAAATCAAAATAATTGCATATCGAGACCATCAAATAGGATTGCTACGATTCAAAAGAATTGTTGAAAATATCAAACATACATTGCTCATGAATTACTAACTGGAAATGCAACATTTTCAAAGAAATTCCATTGAATACCTCTATTTTTTGGTTGATTTTCCCTCAACTTTTTCCTCAGGAAATCATTGAACAACATGTTCTCCTCCAATCTTTCCCAATACCGTGTTACCAAAATGGTATCTTTCAGATTTTTTCCATGTGCTCCACTGAAGGAGCCGTTTCGAATCTTAATGGGCATTGATTTTTAGCCGCCCCGTACTTCCAATTTGAATATTTTACATAAATCTGGTTTTAGGCCACAACCTTATGAGATTTTTCTCATGATTTTATTTGAATCCTATCAATATGATAGTGGTAATTTCGATTCCAAATTCATTTCTTAAGGAATATATATATAATACATATATTTGCACACATTTGTATGTTATTTTATATATATATGCATTTATATATATTATGTACATATATCAATAATTAGATAAGAAAGAACTCTTATTTTATTTCAAATAATAATGTTTTAAATGAAGGGGTTTTCTTATTCTTTAAATAAGTATTTTTGAAATACGTACATTCATTTATGTGCCGAGTCATGCTTTTGTTTTCTTTTAAATTCTCAAAACACAAGATCAAGATAGACGATTAAATAAGAAATCACATGTATTTCATTCCACTACTCTACCTTTTCAATCATTGAATCATTCCAAATTAGATTAATATAATCTCCTATATGGATTTCAAATGCAATTATCATGCCAATTTGTGGTGTGTGCATCTGGATTCCATCAAGCTTACTGTTCGATCTAGCTAAACGATCCTACTTCAATAGTGTTCTCATCCTTCAATCTGTCATCTTGCAATTGCACACACTTTCACTTACATAGTTCATCAATAAAATTCAATCATGATAAAGTAGAAGATAGTTCAAAAGAGATCACCTAGTCAATGACGGTCAACTTCTTTCAAACTTTTTTCAAAATTATCAAAATTTTCATTCAACATATTGAATTTCCTCAACAATTCAATTTATCATTTATAATTTAAATGCAATAAAAATTGTGTTATGACATCCTTCCCCTCTTGGAAGAGACATTGTCCTGATGTCTACATTAAATCAAAATGTAAGCATATATGTCTATTTCAACATCTTATCATACTGTTCCAAGCCAAAACATATAATATTCAATCTAAAAATTTTCAAACAAAATTTATCAAGTCTCTTTCCAAGAAATAAAATATGGAAAGGAGCATTCTATTTCTTTCGCATCCTCCCAAGTAGCACTATCTTCTGAATACCGGTCCCATTGGAACTTAAACTGAGCAATATGTTTGCTCCGCAACTTAACGTTGTGTCTATCTAGGATTCTAATGGGCTCCACTAGCACCACTCCTAGGTCCTATACCTGGAAGGATTTCCTAGCAAGCACATGAGCTACATTAGGATGATATGGCTCAAGTAAAGAAACATGAAACACATTATGAAGTCAAGCCAAAGTAGGTGGTAGAGCAAGTCTATAAGCAACTGGATTGATCACTTCCAAGACCTCAAATGAAACCACATGTCTCAGTGCCAACTTGGAAGACTTTCTAAAGGAAATGGAAATTTTATGGGGCCTAACTCTTAAGAAGACTTTATGCCTTGCCATAAACTGTCTAAGGGTTCTATTCTTGTCGACATAACTTTTTTGTCAGTTTGCTGCTTCCTTTAGTCTACTCTTAATGACTCTCATTTGTTCTTCCATCTCCTTAAGCATTTTAGGTCCTACTACTATCCTATCTTCCAGTCTATCCCAACTGATGTCGTACAACACTTTTTCCCATAAAGAGCTTTGAACAGTGCCATACCTATAGATGTTTGATAAGAGTTATTGTAAGCAAACTCTACCAAAGGTAGGTATTCTTCCCACTTGTACTATTGGACCATACAGTACATTTAGAGGAGGTATTCGACTACCTGATTCGGGTAAGTGCACCAATCCGTGACACAATTTTGATGCCAAATTGGAAAAAAATGGAAAAAACTATCCAAATTGAGCATTTGGCGCACGCCAAATGCAAAAGTGAATTAAAAGAAAAAAACGTATTCCAAACCTCATTTTCTTTTCAACCCGCAACTTGGCTTGGAGGTTTTTAGCTCTGCAACTCGTGCTTGCAAAATATCTTCCATTTCTTGAACTCTTAGCTTGCAATTCTTCATGAGGATGCCGCCAACACGTCAAAGAGGTTGAAGATTGCGAACATGCATGTATTTTTATTGTTTTTATTTCGAATTTGATTTAGAATGTAGATTGAAATAGGTATTTTTAATAATTTTTTTTCTAATTCTCAAGGAATGAATCTCCACCTCTAAACATTGAGAATTCACAATCACCCCCTCACAAAGAGCCTCCTATACAAGAACAACCTAAAACCCCTCCATCAATTCATAGGCATCCTCAAGGAACACAAGAAACTATCCTAAATCAAATTGAAAATAACAAAATAGACATTTAACAATTAATTGGAAGATTAACTGAGCATGACAAAACCCACCCTTATAGGAGAGGGATTGCCGAATCATTGAAGTCAATTGTATCTCATGTAGGAGAAATGAGCGAGAAAATAATTTTTTGGTCAAATAAGAGGCATGCGATGAGACAATTTTATGCTAGTGGTTTGTCATATGAAGATGTGAAAAATAAAAAATTAGCAAAGTTGACTTGTGTGCCCTATTTACAGACCCGAGAACCAATGCACCTTTGTCTCATATATGCAGGAGGTTCCCCATCCATTGGTGCCACCATGAGTTAATTAAAAATAAATTGGGAGCGGTGGTGGATGGTATTTGACCAACCTCCATGCAATAGCCATGAGGTACCACAATAATTTTTGAGGAAACTCTATTGTGAGTTTGTCCTCAATAAGATGCCAAATTATTTTGACATCTTATACTTTCAGGGTAGAGGTGGGGGCTCCACACATGATAGACCTATTGCACGATGTAATCCACAGTTGGCACTGAGACCCTTGGCCAAACCCATGGTGGAGCATGTCGCCATTCCTTCCATTGTTAAGGACAGTGTAGAGGTGGACACGCTGGAGTCGATTAGCTCACTCACCCATACCATTAAACTATGTGCGAGGCCTCTAGTAGATCCTGATGTGGAGTAGATGTGTAGGTCCCGAGCTCTACCCCACCATTGTGGCGCATGTGGTGCTATTTGCACGTATGATTATTTGAGTGCTTAGGATGCAGCTACACAACCTACATTAGTTGCAGAGGTGATGAATTTCACAGATGATTCACTGAATAATACATTCAACATTGACACTCAGGTAAAATTCAACAAGTTCATTTAATTTTTTTATTAAATTATATTTTGAAATTTAAGAATAACTAAATTAGTAGAATATCGATATGATGAAATTTCAGGGTCAGAGTGTTCATGAGATGTGCTCCATTCTTGTAGACCCTTATTCATTCCCGATGTTGAGTCCACAGGTATGCAACTAGTATTAAAGATATTATTAATGTATTTGAACAGTTGAATGTTATATTTGAGTGTTTGTCTCATAACATGCTTTGGATGTCAAACAGTTTTTTGGTGGACCTTCGACCTCCACACCTCAAAATTCATGTCCTCAAACGACTTTCACTCAGGTATAATTTATTTATTAATGGTGTTGTAAAACAATGTTAGCTAGTTTTCATAATTTTGCGTATACAAATCTAAAAAATTGATGAGAAACACAAACATTGGTTGGTCTTGTGAGATCCTAATTATATTTACCATTCAACATCCATCTCATTCTTCCATTCCTTTAATCACACATATTTTAACCATTTTATATCACATATATCCCAATCTTTAACACCTTATATATTATACCACCTTCCTCCTCCATATTTCATCTTATACACATATCATTACAAGAAACCTTTCCTTCTGCTCATTATTGACCAAATCTCTAATACATTATTACTACACACCTCAAGTTCCCACTTCATGTCCTATATTCAAACCTTAGACACCGCCTAATTCACTTTATGGTCTAATATTCCCTCCTAATTACTTCCCATTAACCTCTAGTAAATTTCATCATAAAAATATTTTATTATCCCATCCTAGCTCATCTAATTATCTCTACTCTAGTCTATTCTATGTTCCATCATCCCCTCTTGATTGTGTGACATTATCTTCTCCTATTTCACTTTTTTTTCTTTTATTCCTTCCTAATCCCATCCCATTAACATTTAATAGTTCACCCTATTTTCCATGATCCCCTCCTAGCCCATCCCACTAATATCTTCTAGTCCATCCTATGTGTCATTATGCCCTTCTACTCCCATCTTATTGTACCCATTATTATTTCACCCTAGATGTTCCATGATCCCCTATGTTCCACCCTATGTTCCTTTATCCATTCTATGTTATACCATCTTTATCCACGTTTCATCCTACATAACTCTTGGGTAAAAGTACAAAGCTGTGTCACACTTTTATAAAGGAAACAACCAACACTGATCTAACTTTTAAACTTGAGGCACTAAAAAGTGATATATCTATTTTGAATTTTGAATGATGTAAACTAATAAAATATTTATTTTTTAGTATATTTTATGTTTGTATTTTTTTGAAAAAAATAAAAAATTATTTGAATATAGTTTTTCATAAATTAACACTATAATTTAGTTGCTGATAAAATGCTAAAAAATGATGTTGCATGAGACGTCAATCTTTTTATAATATTTTTTTTTTTCCTTCAATTTTTTTTTGTGTATTTATAACTTGAAGGTTTAGGGAATGGATATTTTTTTTTTCCAATTTTGATAAATACACATTTTTAAATAAATATTAAAATGTGTGCGTATTAAAAATTAGTTGTTTCCAGTCGATGTCAACTTTCATATTAATTATTTATCTAAAATAGAAAAAATACCATCTTGATATAGATTCTTGTATCTAGGGCATCATATTTTTTTCAATTTTTTTTAATAAGTTTTAGTATTTTTCCTTGACATGGTAATCAACCTAATATTTTGTGCTAATAACCTACATTTAGTAAAAATAAAAAAGAAAATATAAATAATAATTAAACTATTAAAATATATACATTTTTTAAAACTAAACTTATGGATCTACAAAAGGGTATTTTAATGTTTTATAAAAAATGTTTTTTTACACGAGTAGAAGTGGTTGAAACATAAAGATTTTCAAATAATTTTATTTTTTCGGTAAATTGGACTCAAAGTGGTGCTAAATAAGCATTTAGCCAACAATTTTAGTTGGAAAAGTTGTGGACATATATAACCTAGCTAGAATGAATCTTACAAGATCATTTGACTAAAACTAATTTTTAGTTAAAAAACTTAAATTCACTTGTGCTGATAAGTTGGCTGAAAGTGTGACACAACTTTGTGCTGATATCCTCTTCTCTATTATTACCACACATAGGTCAAGTTCACACTTCATGTACTATAGCCAAACCCTAGACACCTCATAATTCACCCTATGTTGCATTATTCCCTACTAATTGCATCCCATTAACCTCTAATTGTCCACCCTATATTTTGTTATCCCATCCTAGCCCATCCCATCGATCTATACTAGTCCATCCTATGTTCCATTAACCCCTTCTATTCCCGTCCCATTTCCCTCTCTTATTTCACCTTATGTTCCATTATCCCCTCTTGGTCTTGTCCCACTATCTTTCCCTAATTCACCCTATGTTCCAAGTTATTCCCTCCTAATACCATCACATTAACCTCTAATAGTTCACGCTATATTTTGTTATCCCATCCTAGCCCATCCCATTAATCTATTATAGTCCATCCCATGTTCCATTATCACATTCGACTCCCATCCCATTGTACCCTCTATTATTTCACCATATGTTCCATTATCCCAGGCTGTTGGTCTTGTCTCTTTATCCCTTCTATGCTATAGAACCTACATCCAAATTTTATCCAATACATCGTTAGAAGAAATCTTTCCTTCCACTCATTATTGACCAAAGTTGTCTTCTCCATTACTGTTGCACACCTCAACAACCAACTTCATGTTCTATAGTCAAACCCTAGACACATCCTAATTCATCGTATGTTCCATTATCCCTTTGAAAGCTTCTAGTAACATAGTAATCCTCACTTTACTCATGTGAACTTCATTGTGGAATTATCACTATGTTGACAACATGCCCTCATTAACATTAGTTCATCAACATATGCAATACGAATCTCAATGAGCACTGAACTTTGGAATTTGCAAGAGTTTGGACTATCCCAGGGGACTTAGTACTTTCACCATTCTATGATCTATAAGCACTATACTGTAGTCTCAATTGAGGCCAACCATTTACTCTTTCATTTATGACAGTTATAAAGAGACTACCTAAAATTCTTTATATTATTGTTAGATATGTTGTTTCATTTGTAGTTGTTGACATCAGACAACCCTAGTGATGTTGGTGGCATGATGGACCATGGAGTTGCTACAACAATAGCCAGTTCTAATCCATTGAGAGAGGTATGCAACAAATTAGTCGATTTGACATTATATTTTCTCTTTTATGGTCTATTATAGAAAATTTTCATGATAATTTTATGTAGTTTAATTTCTATCTTGATGGTTGCTAAAGGTGGTTGTCACTCCAAATCGTGGATGTGGTAATGTTGTAAATGTGCATGATGACTATATGTATGCAGTAAGTGATTATATATTGTTATATGCCATTGCACAATTCAATTTCTATGTATTAACATCTTTAATTTTTATTGTATCAGTTGAAGGTCCAAAGTGAAGAGAGGAGGACTAGTGAGTGTGTTTGAAAGACAAGAGAACCAACAGGTGCTCCATCTAGTTGAATTTCAAAGACAACACAAGATATTTTTCCTTCCCCTAGAGGGAAATGACTATGTATTAGGGTCATTTTTTGTATGCCTATGTGGCATTTTGGAACATATGTTTTGTACTATCAATATATATGTGATATTTTATGTCCATATGGCTCTTTTGTACTAAGCCTGTATGGATTTTTTGGATATATTGTATGCAATTTTATCAATATATATTATTGTATAGCTTTACAACTTTTTGATTAAAGAAAACTTTATTTTGCTACTGCCATTCTTGAATGATGTTATCATGCGTATTGTGTAAATTGTATGCTTGAATGTTGTAGGAATGAATTTTGTTTACATCTAATTCTTAATTAATTACTGTCGATTTCTCAATAAGCTCCATCTAATGCATATTATGTAAATAAGCTCCATTCCTGGTGGTTTGTATCCTTTACAATTCTTCAATTACTTGTGCTTCACTTATTCACATGCATTCTTCACTTATTCACGTGTATACTTCACATATATTGCATGTATTCATGTGTATGCTTCATGATTCCAATGTATAATTCATGTGTTCATGTGTATTCTTCATGATTCATGTGTATACTTCATGTATTTACGTGTATGCTCCATGCTTCTTGAGTTCTATTTTTGTCTAGTGGCAAGGAATTTAACACCAAAAGGTTTCAAATGAACTGTAAGAGATCCTTCCCATAAAAAATATCATACAAAAATGTAATGCTTTTGATTCATGGTTGAGGTTGGCATCCAAAAACTAATGGTTCTAATTCTAAAGCTTAGCAATAATTGCATTTGCATCTATAGAAAAAGTGGATGTTTCAATATAATGGGCATATATATACCTCTATAAAATTGTATGAATGTGCATCAAAACACATGATAGTTGTTGATCCAACCAATAAAATTTATTTGAATCTGCTAATTTATCACAACACTTGACATCTCATTAAATCAAATCAATGCACAGGTCAGTTTTAATGATATTATGAAGATATTAGATGTCTATGAACAAAAATATAAGCTTTATTTATGGATGCATCACCCATGTGTAATTATCACATTTCTCCCATATTCATCATTTAAATAAGTTAAAAAAACTCCTTCCATTTTCTATGCGTGAAATAACATGACAAATCATTGAGAAACATGGTCCTATAACTGCTGCCACATCATGTTTTATTACTTTAGAGCATGAAAAACCATACGTCATGGATATTGAATATCCGGATCCACTATTTCAAAAGTAGGCTGAGTTTTGCATCTCAGGAAGGGTGCACTATTCGATGACAACAATTGTAGTTTAGACTCTTAAGGGATTCAGTTGGTTGAACGTAGCTCAGAGTGATTCAACGTGTTTGGGTGAGAAAGAGGAACTTTCCTAGCATAAAAATACCCACCCATATGTTTCAAAATAGTTCATTTGGTCACACGAGTTGAAAAATGAAAGTTGCAGGTACTTTACAACTTTGCATTACTCTCATTTGACAGCTTTTCCCCAAGCAAAAATTTTCCACCATGGGAAAATGCCTCCGAGATAGAAAAAATTGAGAGAGGTTATTGTAGAGGGATCCAACACAATCCCAGAGGCTTAGACAAGAAGTTTCTAAGCCTCACGGTATTTGAGTACCAACATGCTAAAGATTGCAGCCATTTTGCATTTTGGACTCTTAAGGGATTCTACCGGTTGAACGTAGCTCAGAGTGATTCGATGTGTTTGGGTGTGAAAGAGGACCATGCATAATGGAAACGTACCCACCTGGATGCGTTAGAATAGTTCATTTGGTTATACGAGTTGTAGAATGAAAGTTGCACTACTTTGCAACTTTGCACTACTTGCATTTAACAACTTTTTCCCCAAGCCAAAATTTGCCACCACAGGAAAACGCCTCTGAAATAGTGAAAAAAGAGAGAGGTTATTATAGAGGGGCCCAACGTGATCCCATAGGATTATACGCAAAGTTTTTAAGCGTCATGGTATCCAAGTAACATGCTGAAGATTGCAACCATTTTGTACTTTAGACTCTTAAAGGATTATGTCAGTTGAATGTAGCTTAGAGTGATTCAACGTGTTTTGGTGAAAAAGAGGACCATTCCTAGCATAAACATACCCACCTAGATGCATCGAAATAGTTCGTTTGGTCACATGAGTTGTAGAACGAAATTTGCACCACTTTGTAACTTTGCACTACTTGCATTTGAAATTTTTTTCCCCAAGAAAAAAATTGCCACCATGAGTAAACACCTTTGAGATAGCGAAAACGAAGAGAGGTTATACTAGAGGGGCCCAATGCAATCCCATAGGCTTAGATGAGAAGTTTATAAGCGCCATGATATCCGAGTAACAACATGCTGAAGTTTGCAGCCATTTTGCACTTTGGACTCTTAAATGATTCTGCCGGTTGAATGTAACTTAGAGTGATTCTGCGTGTTTGGGTGAGAAATAAGACCATGCCTAGTGTAAATGTATCCACTTGGACGCATTAGAACAACTTGTTTGGTCACAAGAGTTGCAGAACGAAAGTTGCACCACTTTGCAATTTTCAACTTGTGCCATAGAAAAATGGCCCCTTGTCATTTTCATGGCCTTTTAGGTCTTGTTTCATGGTATTTGATATATTTGGATTTGATTTTATGTTGCAACATGGCTTGAACATACATATTTAGGTACTAAAATTCAAATAATGATGTCTTGTGAAGGCGTTGTGAAGTGTTGTAAGACATTTCTACAGTCTTCTAGACTCTATTCATTACAATTCACCTAAAAATCACCATTTTACACATCACCAAGTCCTATTTTGAAGTGTTGTAAATTCTTGTAACAAGATTGCACACTTTCTTAGGCACAAATTCACTATTTATCTCTTGTTATGACTTATTTGACCCCTTTATGCCCTCATATGCTTTAAATAAGTGTATTTTTGGATATTATCCCAAAAAACAACATTAAATGCAACTTAATTCCCGACACTTGTTTTTAGGTCCTAGGTGGGACCCATTTGCCATGGGTGGCGAATGAGTCCCCCTTGGCCCCAAATTCAAAATATTTTAAATTTCTTTTTAGGATTTTATTAAAAATCACTTGATGTCGGTCTGTGATGAGGTATGAACAGGAAATTATGACACAAGATTGTATAAATAGGCATTTTTCATCTCATTTTACATCTCATTCAAGTATTCAATCTCCTAATTCATTCAAGAAATCTCAAGCATTCAAGCATCTTACAACATCAATTCAAGCAATATTCAAGCACTTTGAAGCATCCGTTGACATCAATTCAGACTTGCACATTATCAAGGGTTTGGTAAGATGATAGCATTTTCATGTTGTTAGTTTATCATTCCTTTACATTTCATTATTTCATTAAGGGTTTGATTACCAAAAGTGGGGTTTGACCAAGGAAAACCCCTATTTGCTAACCCTCAATTGTTTTTCCCTCTTGCATGTGTGTTTGTAGACTTAGGTATGCAGATTTATCAAGCATTCATGTGTTGAAAAGTGGAAAGCAATGTAAACTAGGTGTTTCAAGTCAACTCAAGTCTATTTCAAGCTTGAAGAAGGCTTTCTGTCTGTTTCCTATAGAATTGACTTTGACAACCCGACAAGCAGGTATTTTTAGATTTGGTGTTGCAAAGTTGTCTCTTGATCTTCCAGAAATTTGGGAGAGGATTGATTCACTATCAGTGGCGAATGAGTCCCACCTTAGAATTGAAAATATGAGTTTTTTCAGATTCTGGATCCTGATTGTCAGAAACCAGTTTTTGACACTGTTTTACCAAGAGGAGGACTAATTCGCCACCCTAGGAAAATGACTCCCACTGTGAAAAATCAATGATTTCAACCAGCATCCACAACATTCCAGATTCTTCATCAAGTCTCAAGATTCACTCAGATTCATCCCTTTTCTTTCTATTCTGCATATTTTCTTCATTTAGTTCATTATTGCATTACACAATGTGTTTTCAAACATAGCTTAAATTGAACTTTTGCATTCATTTTAATTCATTAGATCAGTAAATTGTATTTAGGTTACTTCATTTAGGTTAGAAAACATCACACATAACATTAATTGAATGAACCCCATGCATTTTTGGGTCCTATCTCCCTCCTTTTAGGTGAAAAACCCTAGAAGAGCTAGAGTTGTCCATAGTGACCCAAAAATCTATGGTTTATTTTGGTGAACCTGAATTTTGAACACTTTACATTTCTGATTTCATTCTCATATTGCATCCTAGTTTACATCTACATCAACATTCAATTAGGTCATTGTTTTGTTTTTGCATTCTAGGTGTTTCATATTGCATTAGTGAAAACTTCATCTAGATTTCATTTTTGCATTGCATCTCATTGGAAAAATAGAAAATCTGCATTCTGCATCCTTAGTTACATTATGTAGAACATTAAAATCATCTATTTTTTTTTGAAAAACACAAAAAAATTGCATACTGGGACTCATTCGCCACCCTGGGTGAATCAATCCCTCTACACTTTTTAGATAGTATTTCTGGCATTTTTCTGGCATTTTCCCACACTTCTGTTTTATGTAGTTTGTTGCCTATTACAATTAGTAGTCTTTATGTTATTTTCATTTAGACATCTTAGATTGCCATGCATTTGACTTCAACCCTTCCTTTGTGGTACTTTTATGAGTGTTTGGTGCCCCGTTGATAATACTTTAGTGAGAAAAGTTCTAGACTCATGGCTTCCCACGATAGCACTTTCGTTGTGGACCTTGGGATTTCATGAGCTCCTACTCCTAGTATAGACAACAGTGCATTAGGAATTGATCATACCACTTCCATTCCTTCACCTTTCCATCCAATGAATGTTGACACCCAAAACAACTCTCCTCCCCAAGACAACGTCATTAGTCTTCATGAAGTTGCACATTTACAACAAGACTTGACACTTGAAAATTTTTCCCAAACTGCCATACCTGCCATTGATAATCTTCATCATTTGATTGAAAGTGATGAAGGCTTGCAAGTGATGAAGAAAATTGCTGAGATTTACAATAAATGTGCCTCTTCTAATACCTAATCCGAAAACATTCCTGTAAGCCAAGGAGGAGCTCCATTTCCTCCCCCTTCAACCATAGCCTCTATACCAACTTATACCAATCCGTAGGTCACTACAACTATGCAACAAGTTAGTTATATGGCTCCTTCCTTTGCAATTCCACCTAACATTCCTACCTCTCTTGTGGCATCGCAAGTCCCTTCCACCACCTTCACACCCTTTAGTATTCCTTTCTATTTCCCCAACATCCCTTACACTCCATCACCATTTTCTCTCCCATCTCAATCTACATACCCCAATCCCGTCCTTACACAACTCCTTACTACCGTTCCTTCCATGCAACATCAACTTTCCAACATTAGCCAAATTCAAACTGCTCCACCCACATATCATGTCCGTAGCAGCCCCTTATCCTTAGAAATATTACATACCTCGATGCCACAAGGGATAGAAATGCATCGGTTTGAGAAATACAGAGGAAAAGGAGACCCTATCAACCATGTTAATGCTTACACAACTTTATGTAGTGATTTTTTCCTTGATGAGAGACTTTTAGCCAAGATTTTTCCAAGAACCTTGAAAGATATTGCATTAGAGTGGTTTTCCAACTTGCCTAATCATTCCATCCATTCCTTCAATGAACTTGTGGATGCTTTCATAAGTAACTTCCAAGTTCACATGGAACCTAAGGAAACAATGGCTGACCTTATGCGATGTAGAAAAAACATAGATGAAAAAGTCACAAATTTTATCTCATGATACCAATCCTTGTATCCCAAATCAATGTCAAGATTCCTGATGCGCATCTGCAAAAGATGTTTATCGAAAAATTGCACACACATCTTTAGGATAAGCTAACTATGATGAAATTCCCTTCGTTTACGCATTTATGCACAACCTTGCGTGAATATCATAACTTAGTTTCAAGTCGTGATTCAAAATCCACTTCTCACTGAGTTGACAAACCTGAACACAACAATCAAAACTTTTGCAAACCAAATAGAGGCTTTTTGCAATTTAATCTACCTCCTCAACAACAACCGTAACCCACCCAAAAAAATCAAAATCAATAGGAAGATGTTAAGGCAGCGGTGCCTTATCATTATGGGGACCCAAAATTTTTTTGTACTCCCCTACCTGACACCCTCTATAATACAATGAACCAATTAATTCAACAACGCATTCTCACTTTGCCACCTGTTCGACCACTTGATCCAAATCAGCCATTACCTCCTACATTCAAACCTAATGCTTCTTGTCATTTTCATCGCCAAAATGGACATGACACTGAACATTGCAAGTGTCTAAAAAATTTAGTTGAAGACCTCACTGATTTAGGACATTTAACCATTATGGGTGTTAATGATAAAGGAAATAAGTCCGTTGCACCCCCTAACCAGAATTTACAAATATTCACCAATCCTATGCCTGAACACACTACTTCATTTTTCAAGGCTAGTGAACCTTCAAATCCTGATGTAATGATTGTTGATACAAATCATGAACAACATGATATAACTTCAACTGTTACCCAAGTTAATCCTATGGATAAAATTATGGGTGCGATAGACGTTATCCCTCGAAAGGGCCAAACCATTAAATCTCTTGATATCACTTTTTCTGCTAAAGACATATTACAAAAACTTCTTGATGGTCCTCTCTACATAGCTGGAAGAATCTATGATAATCCCACTAATGGGATATTAATAGATCCCACTTGTGGCGAGAACGTGATCACAAAGGAGTTTGTTGTATTACATGAGATATATCAAGATGATTATAATAAACTGACTGCATGGATTAAAACACATACTGGTTTTGCATTCCCTATGATCGGATCAATCACACTCCCTTTACGAATAGAACCTAGAACTTTGGAGGTAAAATTTTCAATTATGCCACAATCTGACCAATTTCATCTGCGGCTAGGCCACCCTTGGCTTTGCTCAATGAAAGCAGTCTCATTAGTTGTTCACAAGTGTTTGAAGTTTCCACATGGAAATGAGGTATTACCGTACACCATAGTGGCTTTAATCCTTTATCTTCCAAAGGTAAATTTTCATTAGAATCCTTTTGGCCTGAACTCATGGAGCCCATTACACCTCGAAAGGACTTCTTTTTCATAACATATCAAAAGTTCAAGGCCAAGAAAATAACTGAATTATCTCTTCGTGGCACGTCCCCGTCCACTTTCGCACCTCCCATCATAGTTGAAACCATGCTTCAACCTGAATCAGACATTGTGCAAACCATACAACCTTCCAAACAACCACCCTTAGACATTTCCCTACCATTGTCTAAATGCTCAAGAGAAATCGAAACTAATCCTATCATACCTCCTCATGTTAAACAAGTGTATAAAGCAAAAGAGAAAGTGGTTGACCCGTCTTCTTTGGCTTCTTCTATTCTTCCTTCTTTGGAAGTAGAAGAACCTATGTTGACTCAATCCACTCTTACACCTCAACAACTCCAAAATCACATTAACAAAAATCGTGCTGCTAGGGAACATTAGCATCGTCACCGTCCCCTTTCTTGTCAATCTGGCATAGAAGAAAACAAAGAAAATCCACCTCCACCTTTGAAAGAAGCAATCGATGATCACCTTACCTCTCCTGAACCATCATCTGATAGTCTGGTACAACTATCACAACAACCTTAACCGATCCAATAGCCAAAACTTTTGATACATCTGTCTTTAGAAATCACCCTTCATCCTCCCGTTGTCATCAATCTCAATGATGATGACGATGTGGATATTTCCAAAATCGATGAAGAAATACACAATAATTTAAAATATTTATTCTCAGCCACAATGAGCTTAAAAGATAAACCCTCTTCATCAAGTGAAGAACCTGGTACGACTCCTAGTTCAACACTTGCAATTATTCCTTTAGACAGTCAATCGCCCTTGCATTACACTGAACATGATTGGGAGGCAAATGACTTGTTAGATGGTTGACTTGAAGTCGCCTTGCTAAACCTTTTTCCTATTTCTTTTATTTTTCTTTCATTTGCGTATTGTGTTCCCTTGTGACATGTGTTTGATGTTCCCTCTCTTTGTACACTTCTTCTATTCGTACCTCTATTCTTCTAATCATTGTTCCTTTTCTTTTTCTTTTTGTTTTGTGTTTTCCATTTGGGGATGATGCAAAGCATAGAGACACCCTATGTCTGTTCCATGTTGACCCAAAAGGTCTTTGTCTTTTTCACTTTTGTTTTATGTTTTCCTTTTGGGGACCATGCAAAGCATTGAGACCGAAATGTCTCCTTCATGTTGACCCAAAATATTTTTCATTTTCCTTTTCCTTTGGGGATGATGCAAGGCGTTGAGACCGCAATGTCTCTTCCATGTTGACTCAAAATGGACTTTCTTTTCCTTTTTTTTCACTCTCTTTGTGTCATTCTTCCAGTTCAATGTGTATTTGGGGAATGATGACAGTTCCAAGCTCTTTCATAAAAACATTGCAGCAACGAACATACTGACCCCAAATCCATAGATCCCTTATGTGTTTGGTGTGCTTTCTTCTTAGGGGGGAAACTCCCTTTCTTTGTTTTTCATTTTCCTTCACATGGCACAACCTAACTTCAAAACATATGACTTGGCATAGGGATTTCCGAGTTGGCTCTTGTGTCTTTTTTCTTTTTGCATTTTCTTTTCTTCTCTACTTTCAAGTAATTGCTCACAGAATGATGTGTAGCAATGCCTTTAAAGTGGGGGGCATGCATTACCATTAATTCATTTTCATTCTTGGTTCCTGCTGTAGCCTTGTCATTTTTGTGATGCGTTTGTTACTTTGTCAATGACATTAGGTTTGATGTCCTTCATAAGTGTGATCTATCTTAGCATATTGCATTCCTCTTGGTGGCCTGATGTGACACACTGCATCCCCTAAGTTGTGAATATACTATAATTTGATTGGTCCTCTCCTGGAGACATTAGACATAATGTTCCCTAAGTGACTGACCTTGCACAAAACTGAACAAGACTCCTTGAACATCTTTTACATTTTTGCATTTTTCCTTTTTGCATTGTTTCCACCTTGCATAACACAATTTGCATGACTGTGGTACCTTTTCTTTTTGTTCATAAGCATTTTATTGTGGTGCCTTGTTAAAGTTATTAGGAGGTATAACTTTGACATGGTTGAGCGGGAAGCCCACCTAGTGGCATGACTTTTCCCCATAGCCACTTTTGTGTTTGTGAGTGCATATCAACTAGCGTATGTATCCTATGTTTTGGGCTTTCTCACCCTGCAGACAACTAGTTCTGTGGCCCTAGAGTGATTACATTTGAGCCTTCTCACCCAGAGGACCATCCTATGTTCTGTCGCCCCAGAGTGAGAACACATTCTCTTTTAGCCTAGATCTTATCCACAACTAGTTAGATTAGTGATCAAAGCTTCATTTGATTCTCAACACTTGTGTGTTCCTTTGTTCTTATGTTTAGTTTTCCATGAGATCTTCATCCTGGGGGCTTAATCATCTCTCTTGATCATTTCCATTCCATCTTGCTAATGTAAGTGCATTTGAACTCTCTTCTTGATGTTCATGGCTACTTTAGTGTGAGTTTGAAGCAGGTTCATCCTCTCACTAAAGTGGGGGCTAAATGTGCCATAGAAAAATGGCCCCTTATCATTTTCATGGCCTTTTAGTTCTTGTTTCATGGTATTTGATATATTTGGCTTTGATTTTATGTTGCAACATGGCTTGAACATGCATATTTAGGCACTAAAATTCAAATAATGATGTCTTGTGAAGGTGTTGTAAAGTGTTGTAAGAAATTTATACATTCTTCTAGACTCTATTCATTATAATTCACCTAAAAATCACCTTTTTACACATCATCAAGTCATATTTTGAAGTGTTGTAAAGTCTTGTAACAAGATTTCACACTTTCCTAGGCACAACTTCACTATTTATCTCTTGTTATGACTTTTTTGACCCCTTTATGCCCTCATATGCTTTAATTAAGTGTATTTTTGGATATTATCCCAACAAACAACATTAAATGCAACTTAATTCCCGACACTTGTTTTTAGGTCCTAGGTGGGACCCATTTTCCATGGGTGGTGAGTGAGTCCCCCTTGGCCCCAAATTCAAAATATTTTAAATTTCTTTTTAGTATTTTATTAAAAATCACTTGATGTCAGCCTGTGATGAGGTATGAACGAGAAACTACGACAAAAGGTTGTATAAATAGGAATTTTTCATCTCATTTTACATCTCCTCATTCAAGTATTCAATCTCCTAATTCATTCAAGCAATCTCAAGCATTCAAGCATCTTACAACATCAATTCAAGCAATATTTAAGCACTTTTAAGCATCTATTGACATCAATTTAGACTTGCATTATCACGGGTTTGGTAAGATGATAGCATTTTCATGTTGTTAGTTTATCATTCCCTTACATTTCATTATTTCATTAAGGGTTTGATTACCAAAAGTGGGGTTTGACCAAGGCAAACCCCTATTTGCTAACCCTCAACCATTTTCCCCTCTTACATGTGTGTTTGCAAACTTAGACCTTATGCTGATTTATCAAGCATTTATGTGTTGAAAAGTGGAAAGAAAAGTCAACTAGGTGTTTCAAGTCAACTCAAGTCTATTTCAAGCTTGAAGAAGGCTTTCTATCTGTTTCCTATAGAATTGACATTGGCAACTCGATAAGCAAATATTTCTAGATTTGGTGTTGCAGAGTTGTCTCTTGATCTTCCAGAAATTTGGGAGAGGAATAATTCACCATCAGTGGTGAATGAGTCCCACCTTAGGATTGAAAATATGAGTTTTGTCAAATTCTAGATCTCGACTGTCAGAAACCAGTTTCTGACACTGTTTTACCAAGAGGACTAATTCGCCACCCTGGGCGAATGAGTCCCACTATGAAAAATCAGTGATTTCAACTAGCATCCACAACATTCTAGATTCTTCATCAAGTCTCTAGGTGCACTCAAATTCATCCTTTTTTCTTTCTGTTCTGCATATTTTCTTCATTTAGTTCATTATTGCATTACACAATGTGTTTTCAAACATAGCTTAAATTGCACTTTTGCATTCATTTTAATTCATTTAGATTAGTCAATTGCATTTATTTTACTTCATTTAGGTTAGACAACATCACACATAACATTAATTGAATGAACCCCATGCATTTTTGGGTCCTATCTCTCTCCTTTTAGGTGAAAAACCGTAGAAGAGCTAGAGTTTTCCATAGTGACCTAAAAATCTATGGTTCACAACTACTTGCATTTGAAATTTTTTTCCCTAAGTGAAAATTTTCCACCATGAGAAAATGCCTCCGAGATAGCGAAAACTGAGAGAGGTTATTGTAGAGGGGACCAACACAATCCCATAGCTTAGACAAGAAGTTTCTAAACATCACGGTATCCGAGTAATAGCATGCTGAAGATTGCAACCATTTTGCACTCTGGACTCATAAGGGATTCTACTAGTTGAATGTAGCTCAAAGCAATTCGACATGTTTAGGTGCCAAAGAGGACCATGTTTAGCGTAAACGTACCCACCCGAACACATTGGTACAGCTCATTTGGTCATACGAGTTGCAGAATGAAAGTTACACCACTTGGCAACTCTCAACTACTTGTATTTGACAACTTTTTCCCCAAGTGAAAATTCGCCACCACGGGAAAATGCCTCTGTGATAGCGAAAACCGAGAGTGGTTTTTGTAGAGGGGCCCAATGTGATCCCATAGGCTTAGACGAGAAGTTTTTAAGTGTCACAGTATCTAAGTAACAACATGTTGAAGTTTGCAGTCGTTTTGCACTTTGGACTCTTAAGGGATTCTGCTAGTTGAATGTAGCTCAAAGTGATTCAACATGTTTGGGTATGAAAGAGGACCATGCCTAGCATAAATGTACTCACCCAGATGCATTGGAACAATTCATTTGGTCACACGAATTTGAGTGGTATCCAAATAATGCTTTGGATGTGGCTCATAGATTTTATGAACCACACCAAAGCATTTTATGAAAGAAGGAAACAAGCTATTTGGAATTATCAAACATGTCTATGCTATAACATTTTTCATATATACATCTACCTCCATACCACAAGAAAATTACTTGTAATGGATTTTTTTAAACATATACATACAACTGATTACATTGCATTTTATGAAACACACTAAGCATTTTATTGAACATATTGATATCGTTGATTACATTGCATTGAATATCTTTAAAACTCAAAGCATTACTTTACATTGCATAACTAATGTGACTTATCAAACATTACATATCTTATCAAATATTGTTGTCCCCAACCTAGGGTTTATAGCGAGCTTCAAAAAACCCATAACTTTTGATGTGTCTAGTGAAAATATATGAAACTTGGTACTAATTTTATTTAGGCCTATATGCATGTTCTCACAAAAGGAGGGTTGCTAAATCATCATGTTGTGTGAGTTATTGAAGATAGTTTGTTTCTTTTTGCAACTATACTATACTATGTAAAACCTAGTACTTTGAGGAATTTGTACAAAATTGCTTCATATAAGCATTGATCAATGTTAAGAAGGGTTTGAGGGGAGTATTTGGAGTGTGCTAAAGTGCTTAGGAGAAAACTCTTGTGGAAAACCAAAGGTATAAGTTGCTTGCACCTTTGGAAACTAGAGATTCTTGTGCTTATTGTTGTCAAAACCACATTGTGATTGTCAACCAAGCCATGAAGAACACAAATTCAAAGAAGGGCACGTGTGATGCTATATCTTTGAATTATTCACTATTTCTTTGGCAATGAGGTAACTTAGAAAGACAAAAAGCATTTTCAATTGCACAAAATTTTCCCTTTATTTTAATTTCTTAGAAAGGTAAATGGTATGAATGAATGGAAACTTGCATTAAACCAACTCTATCAAGTCACTTGAATTTATCTAAGCACATGATGAAGGTGAATTTTTTATGGCACAAAAAAAATAATGGAAATTTGCATTAACATTGATGAGAGCTCTTAGGTTTTCCAAATTAGTTGAAAATAAAAGTTTTCCCACAACCATCACTAATAATGAATTTTAATCTATTATGTCATGTTTTCCATTTTATATCTTCAAGCTCCTAAAAATTAAACTTCTACATGAAACATCCATAGAGTGATTTCGACTAGCCATGCTGGAAATGGACTACTATAAGCAATGAAAATAGAATTCATAAGATTTAAATTTGTGTTTAGTTGATGTTGTTTATATAATTTTAAACATGAATTCATCCAAATTATGTCATGTTTTTAAATTTTTTTCTTCAAACTCATAAAAATTAAACTTTTTTATGCAAATCCCATCTAATTCAATGTTGAATTCTATGTACAATTGTTATGATTAATAAAATCATTAAAGAAATTTAGTTTATATTGTCAAAAACAAAAAAATATACTAAATATAAACATTTCAATATTATCAAAATGAATATATTACTTGAGATAATGTAAAATGATGTAGAAACTTCAAACTTTCTTCTTCTACATTGTCTAGCATGCAAATTGGTGGTAAAAAGGTGATAGCATAGATTGGTACAACAGGGAGTCAACTACATAAAAAGGGAATTCTTGAGTTGGATAAAGCGATGAACTAGACAAATGCAAAAGCATGTGGGCCTGAATCACAGGGTCAACCACTATTTAACCATTTCAAGGTAAAACACAAATGGCGCTCGCCAAATTTGGCGAGTGCCAAATGTGTTGCTTTGAAATGTTTTCACAATATAGATAGGAAGGGAGTGAGACTTGAGATAGAGGGAGAGGGGATAGGAGTGAGAGAGATTAGTCTAGGTAGTGTGGTAGGGACCAAGACCTAAGAGCAATAGAGAGTTGAGATGGATAGATAGTTATCCAGTTAGGGTGGGGGGAAAGACCTGACAATGAGAGAGGGGTTGGGAGGGATGAGACCTAAGAGATATAAAAAGACCAAAGGGGGAGAGAGAAAGAGGGAGTGTGGTTGAGGGGGTTGGAGTGAAATAGATTTGTCTAGGTAGGGTGGGAGGTACGTGAGACTTGACATAGAGGGAGTGTGAGAGAGGGGATTGGAGTGAGACAAATCAGTCTAGGTAGCGTGGGAGGGAGTGAGACCTGAGAGAGAGAGACTTGAGAGTGAGAGATTTATTTAGTTAGGGTGGGGGGAAGACCTGTGAGAGGGAGTGGGAGAGAGAGGGAGTGGGAGATAGAGGGATGAGAGACCTAAACCCTCAACCCTAAACCCTTAAAACCAAACCCTTAAACCCTCTACCCTCTACCCTCAACCCTTAAACCGTAAAACCTCAACCCTTAAACCATAAAACCTCAACCCTTAAACCCTAAAACCCTCAACCCTCTACCCTCTACCCTTAAACCTTAAACCCTAAACCCTTAAACCATCAACCCTTAAACCGTAGACCATAAACTGTAAACCCTAAACCCTTAAACCCTCTACCCTCAACCTGAGCACCCGCCCTCTCTCTCTCTACCTGCCCTCAACCCTCAGCCTCCAACCCCTTAAACCCTAAAACCCTAAAACCATTAACCCCCCTCTATCTCTACCCTCTACCCTCTACCCTCAAACCTCCACCCTCAACCCTCAATCCTCAACCCTTAAACCCTAAAACCCTAAAACCCTCAACTCCCCTCTCTCTCTCTCTCAACCCTACACCCTCTACCCTTAAACCATAAACCATAATCCCTAAAACCTCTACCCTTAACCCTTAAACCCTCTACCCTCTACCCTTAACCCTCTACCCTCTACCCTCAACCCTAAAACCATCAACTTTCTCTCTATCTCTCTGTACCCTCAACCCTCAACCCTTAAACCCTAAAAACCTAAAACCCTCAACCTCCTCTCTCTCTTAACCCTACACCCTTTACCCTTAAACTGTAAACTATAATCCCTAACCCTAAACCCTAAACCCTCTACCCTTAACCCTTAAACCCTAAACCCTTAAACTGTTTACCCTCTACCCTTAACCCTCTACCCTCTACCCTCAACCCTAAAACCCTCAACTCTCTCTCTCTCTCTCTACCCTCTACCCTCAACCCTCAACCCTCAACCCCTCAACCTCAACCCCTTAAACCTAAAGAGCCCTGAGCCCTCGGCCTCTCTCAGCCCTACCTCCACCTTAAGCTGTAAGCCATAGTCTAAAGCATGACCCATAAGCCATAAACCCTCACCCTTAACCTTAAAACCTATGACTAACCAAGCACGTCTGCACCCATCACCCTTGGCCTCACCGTCTGCCCTCAGCCTCTCTCTACCCTCAACCTCTGCCCTCTGCCCCTCAGCCTTAAGCCCCTAAAAGCCTCGACCTCTCTCTCTCTCTCTCCTTCACCTCTACCCTGTAAGCTAGTAAACCATGATCTAAACCCTATTCCCTCTGCCCATAACCATTAAACCCCTAAACCCTTAAGCCATCTACCCTCCCCACTCTACCCTCAGCCCTAAAACCCTCAGCCCCTCTCTCTCTGCCACTCTGCCTCAGCCCTCAGCCCCTTAGGCCCAGCCAAAATCAGCCCCATCTCTCTCTCAGCCTACGCCTCTGCCTTAGAGCCATAGTACTTAGTCCCTAGAGCCTAAACCCTCACCTTAGCATTCATCCCTAAACCCTAAACTGTCTGCACAAACCTCAACCTTAACGCCAAACCTCAGCCTCAACCCTCAGCCCCTCAACCCTCAACCCCTCAACCCTCAGCAGCTCACCCTTAACCTTAAACCCTAAAGCAACCCTCTACACTTAAGCATGAGCCCTAAACCCTGTACCCTAAACCCTAAACCCTCAGAGCCCTCAACCCTTAAGCTGTAAACCCTTAAACCTTAGGCACGTGAAGCCCTCAACCCTAAGCCTCAGCTGCCTAATCCCTCAACCCTTAACCCTTAATCCTCAGCCTTAAGCCCTCTGGCTGTCACCCTCTACCCTCAATCCTCAACCCTTAAACCCTAAACCCTCTGCCCTCAACCCCTTAAACCACATAAACTCTCTACCCCTCTACCCTCTGCCTCAGCTCTCTCTCTCTCTCTCTCTCTCTCTCTCTCTCTCTCTCTCTCCCTCTCACTCCCTCTCTCTCTGTCTCTCCAGTCTCTCCCTCCTACCCCTTCTCCCACTCTCAAGTCTCTCTCGCTCTCCCTCTCACTCACTCTTATTCCTCTCCTCTCTAACCTTAACCCTTAAACCCTCTACCCTAAACCATCAACCCTGTAGGTCCTCACCCACATTCCCTGAATTATCAACCCTCTAACCTAAACATTGGATCCTCAACCCTCATCTACCTATGTCCCTCCCTCCTCTTCTCTCCTCTCTATCTCATTTCTCCTTCCATATCTCCCTCCATCCATTCCTACCTAAGAGAGGGAGAGGGGGTGGGAGGGAGAGACCTAAGAGATTAGGAGAGATGGGGTGGGAGGGAGAGACCTAAGAGAGTAGGTGAGAGAGGGATGGGAGAGATACAAGGAGAGAGAGATAAACTTGAGAGAGGGAGAAGGGGTGGGAAGAAGAGGGAGTTCTTGAGATAGAGGGATGGGAGAGAGATGGAGGGAGTGAGAGAGAGAGAGTGAGAGATATGAGATAATATATATATATATATATATATATATATATATATATATATATATATATATATATATATATATATATATATAGTAAGAGGTGGGAGGGATATGAGAGGAGGGGGAGGAGAGACTTGAGAGAGAGAGAGGGAGGGAGAAGGGGTGGGAGGGAGACCTGAGAGAGAGTGGGAGAGATATAAAGGGTGTGAGAGAGAGAGGGACCTAAGAGAGAGAGGGAGAGGTGGTGGGAGGGAGATACTTGAGAGAGAGGGAGAGAGATAGAGGGAGTAGTGAGAGGGAGAGGGGGTAGGATGGGAGACTTGAGAAAGAGAGAGAGGGGTGGGAGGAGGGAGAGAGAGAGAGAGAGAGAGAGAGAGAGAGGAGGGTGGGAGGAGAGACTTGAGAGAGACAAAGAGATAAGGAATAGCGACCTAAGAGGGGAGATGGAGTGAGAGAGAAAAAAAAACTAGAGGGGGCGAGAGAGAGGGAGAGTGAGAAAGGGGGTTGGAGTGAGATAGATTTATCTAGGTAGGGTGGGAGGGAACGAGACCTTAGAGAGGGGATTGGAGTGAGAGAGAGTAGTCTAGGTAGCGTGGGAGGGAGTGAGACTTAGAGTGAGACAATTTAGAGGGATAGAGAGTTATCTTGTTAGGGTAACAAGGCAGAGAGCGTATGAAAGGTAAAACCTCAACTATCCATCTACGATCATAAACCACACACTCTCAACATTATTAGAGTGGTCGACCAAAGAGAGGGAAAAGTTACATTTTGTTTAAAGTAGGTCATTTGGCGAGCACCAAATTTGGCGCTTGCCAAATGACACATCCCATTTGGCGCACACCCAATTTGGCACTCACCAAATGTGATGTGCCATTTGGCGAGCGCCAAATTTGGTGCTCGCCAAATGACCTACTTTGGATGAGTGAATTGATAGGATTTTCCAAATTTCCTCATATTTTTGTCTATGCTCCCCATCATGTTTGCACATCTTTCAATGAAATTTTATAAAAAAATCATAGCGTTAACCTCTCTCTTAGCTGTATAAATATATAACTCTTTTTTTGTTTTGATTTAGTTAAGGTTTTGATCCATAGCTTCTATTGTAAATGCCTCCTTTTTTGGTCAAAAACCAACATGTCCTAGTTTTAGGATAGATTTTTACTCATTTAGAAATGTGAAACAAATTACAGTTTTTAAAACTAGACTCCATTCTACACATGATTTTTTTTTAAATTTTTGTTTAGTTTTCAAAAAATTTAGGGTGGAGCATGCTCAAATTTTAGCTTTTAAGGATGTGTCCACTTTCAAAATTCATAAAATATTATATATTCATTAAAAAAATTATCCAAAAGAACGAGGATAAACTACATGGTGTTAGGTAATTTATCACCATTTGGATTTTTGAAATTCTAAAAATTAGTTAATCAAAAAGGGGGAGCCCTCAGGTGCTATACTATTTTTTTATTATAAAAAAATGACCTATTTTGTCCCCCATTTTTGATACCCTTAATCTTAATTAATTTCATAAATAATTAGTAGCTAAGAAACTAGATTCAGAGCACTTCAACTTTTGTTCTTGCAACATCTTGAATTTTTTAGCTTAACTGTCTTCATTCTCTCGTGCAAATCAGATTTTGCTGATTTCGAAAAAAAAGTGGCATCTTAAGAGCCAAAATTGTCATAGATCCATGCAATTACCCATTCACCCTCTCTGTTTATCAATTAGTCTAAGGATGATAAGCCAAGCTAAAATTTAACTTGGTTCCCAATGCAAAATTTAGGGTCATCCAAAATCTTGAGGTCATCTGAGTGTCTCTATCAGAAATGATAGTCTCTGGCACTCCATGTAAACGAAAGATCTCTTGGAAAAATTTCTTGGCTAGAGTCAACGATCCATCCTTAAGGTTTCCTAGAATGAAGTGTTCCACCTTGGTCAGCTTATCAATCACAACCAAGATGAAATCATGTCGATTTTTTCTCAAAGGCAACCCATGTACGAAGTCCATACTGATTACCTGCCATTTATAGTCAAGTATATCGTGAGGATATAATAGCCCCATTGGATGTGCATGCTCAACCTTGAATTTCTGGCACTCCAAGCATCTAGCTACATAATCCACTACATCCTTCTTGAGTTTTGGCCAAAAGTACAAAGTTTTCAATTATGTGATCATCTTGGATACTCTGGGGTGTCCTGAATAAGGTGCATTATGAACCTCTTCTAAAACCAACTTCCTCAACTCTACAGAATCTAGAATATATATTCTTCTTTGGTATCTAAAAATTCCATCCGGTTTGATCTCATACCTATGAACTGACGATCTAATGGATTCTTTTCTAGGGCACTCTTCACTCTTTCATAGTGCTCATCCCCTGGAAAATGTTGTATCACCTATTGTCTCAAATTAGACCTTATCGAGATCATGGTTGCCAGATGTCTTTGTCTACTAAGAGCATCAACCACTCTATTCTCTTTTCCTTTTATCTACTTAATTCCAAAGTCATACTCAGTAGGGAATTCCAACCACCTTCTCTGTCATGCATTAAGGCTTGGTTGAGTAAAAATGTATCTCAATCCCAAATGGTCTGTCTTGATCTCAAGCGACTTCCCCAAGAGATAATGCCTCCACATCTATGAGGCATGAACTATTGTGGCCAACTATAAATCATGTGGTGTGTAATTCACCTCATGTTATTTAAGCTTCCTCAACTCATATGCTACCACTTGTCCATCTTGCATCAATACTGCTCCTAATCCCTCACCTGAAGCATTTGTGATTATAGTGAATCTTCCATTAGGATCAGGGATGGTTAGCACTAGTGCTATCCTGAGCCTCTCCTTCAAGAGTTGGAATGCCTATTCACACTTCTTGATCCATTCAAACCACGTTTCCTTCATTTGGGGTGATGTGATTGGAGATGCAATCTAGGAGATCCCTTCCACAAAATTTCTATAATATCCTGCGAGGCCCATGAAGCTACAGACTTCTAAAACATTATGAGGCACCAACCATTCCATGATTGCCTTGATATTTTCAGGGTCTACAGAGACTCCCTTAGTTGAAATAATATGTCCTAGATAGTGCACCCTGTCTTGATAAAACAAGCATTTGGATAGCTTCCCAAAGAGTTTCTTTTCTCTCATCTACTGTAAAACTATTTGCAAGTTCCTATCATGCTCTTCAATATACTTTGAGTAAACTAGGATGTCATCAATGAAAATCAAAACAAAGTCATCCAAAAAGTCTCTTAGCACACTATTCATGAGGTTCATGAAAGCTGTAGGTGCATTGGTCAAACCAAAAGGTACCACAATGAACTCGTAATGTCTGTACCGAGTTCAAAAGGTAGTATTTGAAATATGTTTTTCCTTTATTCTCAACTGATGGTATCCCAACCTGAGATCGATTTTGGATAATTTTTTTTCTCCCTTCATTTGGTCAAACAACTCATCGATCCTTGGGATTGGGTATCAATTCTTGATGGTTGCCTTGTTCAACATCCGATAGTCTATACACAGACGCAAGGTTCCATCCTTTTTCATAAAGATAACTGGTGATCCCCAAGGAGACACACTAGGTATTATGATCCCTTTATTCAACAATTCCATTAATTGGGCCTTCAACTCATAAAGTTCGGTGGTGGTCATCTGATAAGGTGCTTTGGATTGAGGCTTAGCTCCTAGTACAAGGTCAATAAAGAAGTCAAATTCTTGTTTTAGAGGTAAATTTGTGAGTTCATCATGGAATACATCTCAAAAATCCTTGAGAATAGGATATTCATCCAAATATAGTTCCTTGCTATCATGGCTACTGATATGCACAACATAAATAGCACATACCTTATGACGAGCCTTCTTGAGTTGCATAACAGAGATCTGTCTAAGTTCTAAGGGTCTTTGCATCCCATAGATCTCAATTGGGTTCCCATAATCATCCAAGCAATTAACTGTACCTTATCCTCATAGTTCACTATAGACTTATGCTTGGTTAACCAATTTATTCCCAAAATTACATCGTATGAACCTAAAGGTGCCACATACAAGTTGATGCAGGAGCATCCTTGGTTCTTGGCAATCTTGCATCAACCAAAAATATTTTCTTTTAGTTTTGTTCTTGCTCAATTCATTCATCATCTTTGCTCACCAAACCTTGTGGATCTTGGATTACATTATCTACATGTTCATTTTCCTTGTTCCAAGATTTGAGCAAGATTAGATCTTTTTTTGACAAGTTATTGCTTCTGGAATCTCTTAGCAGTTTCTTGAACCGGCACCAGAATAGTTTTCAAGCCTATCAATTAATTTGATCATTCGTGGATTGTTCCCGTGACTTGTAGATCTTAATGGTGTAATTTTAAATGTTCTTGGGAGTGTTCTTGACCTTCATTATAGGTCCACACTTCACCCTATGCATTCACCGAAGAGTAATTCAAATTTGACGCTGACTTGTTCATGCACACGTTACATTTTCTTTCCTTGGTTAATGTAATGATCTTTGGCCAACGCAGATGTTTCCATAATTGCAGATATGATATAAATCTTGTAATAGACCCTCTGAATAGTAGAATCTGATCGAGAAGAAGAATAAGATTTTGATATGTAATATTTTTGCTCGCATAGGAGCATGTTAGAATGTTGTGTATTTTATTAGGCCTGTGAGCCAATTCTGTAAGCCTGGATGCTGCCGGTCGAATGTAACTGAGATTTTTGTTAATGAGAATATTTGCATCTACATTTGCCTCCATATTCTATGTTGTTTTTTTTGTGTTACTCTTGCTGCATGGTCCAAACTATTCTCCTTGAGGACCCTCCTACCGTGGCTATGCCAGATTGGTATAAGAGTGAGATTCATTCCTTGCAAGATTTTCAGAGTTTGCGAAGTCCTGTTGAAGATTTCTTGTGGGGTGGCAGATTTAGGATCCAACTTGTAGTTATAGAGGATTTGTGTAAAGATGGTGGGAAGGAGAAATGGTTGAAATGGAGCGCGTGGAAATGTAGACCCAACTGTGATGGAGATGTTAAGAGGAATTGTTGCCAGATTAGATGCAGTCAAAGTGGCCCAGAGAAGAGGCTGACCAGTTGATGATGTGAGTGATGAAGAAGTAGAAGTGTAGGAAGGAAGAGATGAGAAACCTGGCCTAGATCAAGGAGAATAGAGGTTCATAAGATCCCTAACTAAAGTGAATACACAACCACATTTCAATCCACCAGATTATAACGGTAAGTTGGATTCAGATGTATTGTTAGATTAGATTACTAAAATGTAAAAGTATTTTGAATTTGAAGGTACCTCTAAAGATAAGAAAGTGAAGTTTGCTTGTAGAAAGTTGAGAGGACATGAATCCCTTTGGTGGGAGCATTTGCAGAAAAATAGGCAGAGAAGAGGAAAAGAAAAGATAAAATCATGGGATCGGATGGTGAATAAGTTGAAGTCAAAATTTATGCTTGCAGACTATCAGATTAGTTTGTTCAAGAAGTTGCAAAATCTGAAGCAGAAAGAATCTAGTGTGATAGAGTATACTGAGGAGTTCTATAAGTTGAATATTAGATTTGTACATTCAGAGGATGAGATTGAACAAGTAGCTAGATATGTGAATGGTTTGAGGCTGTCCATACATGATGAAATCAATTTGATCAAGTTACAAAGTGTGGAAGAGGCATATCAGTGTGCCCTAAAAGAAGAGGGGAACTTGAATAAAAGACATGAGCAGAGATAAAGAGGAAGGTGTGGAAGAATTCAAAGAGGAAGAAATTTTACTGGAGGAGAAAGAGGATCTTTTTTAGATTAGAACAAGGACAAGGAGGTTAGTAAGAATGAAAATTCATACCAGAGAGGTGATGGAAACTCTTACAAAAGAGGAGGTCATGGTGGTAACCAAAATGAAGGTTATAGAAGAGATGATAGAGGACATGAGAAAAGAGTATTCAAAGGAACCTGTTATAAATGTGGTGGAGAAGAACATAGAGCATTTGAATGCAATCAGGGAGAGACAAGCAAGAAGATAGAGAACAATAGAAGAAAAACCTTTGTTGAGGAGGATCATGCTGGATCATCTAATAAACTAGAGATGAAGAAGTGTTGGTGAATAGAAGAGTATTGTGTCAAAATGAGTTGGAAAAAGAACCATTGCAGAGAAATAACTTGTTTTAGACTAGATGCAAGGTGAATGGTAAATGTTGCAAAGTGATTGTTGATAGTGGAAGTTCTGATAACCTGGTTTCAGAAGAAATGGTGATTAAATTGAAGTTGGAAAGGTTGAAGCACCCAAAGCCCTATCCGATAGCTTGGATTCAAGATGAGCATAAGATACTGGTAAGTGAACAATGTTTGGTGAAATTGAAGATAGGAAATTACCATGATGAATTTTTGTGTGATATCATGCCTATGGATATATGCCATGTTTTTTTGGGAAGGCCCTTACAGTATGATAGATAGGATATTCATGATGGAAAGAAGAATATATATACCATTGTTGCTAATGGGATGAAGTAGATTTTGTTGCCATTAGAAGATGTTCCTACAGTTGAAGTTTGTACGAATGCTAGGGTTTGTCTAGTTGATGGAAGAAGATTCGTTGATGGATTGAGACATGAGAATGTGTGTTATGCCTTAGTTCCTAAGAAGACTGAAGATTTGAAGCATGTAGAAGAACACCCAAAAGAGATAAAAGAGATACTAACAGAATATGAGGAGATCATTTCAAATAATGTACCTGATGGATTGCCACCTATGAGGAGTATTAGTCATTGTATGGATCTAATTCTTGGAGCTAGTTTTCCTAATAAAGCAGCACACCGGATGACACCAATAGAGAATGAGGAGTTAAATAGACAAGTACAAGAATTGTTGAGGAAGGGTTTGATCAGAAAAAGCTTAAGTCCATGTGTAGTACCTGTTGTGCTAGCACTTAAGAAGGATGGAGAATGGAGAATGTGTATAGATTGAAGAGCCATAAACAAGATTACGGTGAAGTATAGAATTCCTTTTCCCTAGATGGATGACATTATGGATTTTTTGAGTGGAGCTAAGTACTTTACAAAGATAGATTTGAAGAGTGGATATCATCAAATTAGAATCAGAGAGGGGATGAGTGGAAAACAAAATTCAAGACAAATGAAGGATTGTATGAGTGGTTGGTTATGCCTTTTGGATTAAAAAATGCACCAAGTAATTTCATGAAGTTGATGAATGAAGTATTGAAGAAATTCTTGGGTAAGTTCGTGATTGTGTACTTGGATGACATCTTTATTTTTAGTAAGAGTAGAGAAGAACATTTTTTGCACATAAAACAAGTTTTGCAAAGGTTGAGAGAAGAGCAGTTGCTGATAAACATTAAGAAGTGTAGTTTCATGAAGGAGGAGTTGGTATATCTGGGATTTGTGATATCTATGGATGGATTGAAGATGGATCTTGAGAAGGTAAGAACAATTGTTGAGTGACCTACACTAGATAGCATTGGAGAGGTGAGATCATTTCATGTATTTTCTAGTTTCTATAGAAAGTTCATTTGGAATTTTAGTTCTATTTGTAGTCCTATGATAGAAACAATGAGAGGAGATAGGAAGGATTTTAGATGGACATCTAGAGCAAACCAAAGTTTTGAGTTGTTGAAACAGAAGGTGATTGAGCAGCTTGTGTTGGCTTTACCAGATTTTAGTAAGGTATTTCAAGTAGACTGTGATGCAAGTGGAAGTGTAATTGGAGTAGTGCTGAGTCAAGAGGGAAGACCTGTAGCTTACTTCAGTGAGAAATTGAATGATGCTAGGAGGAGATATTCAGTGTATTATCAGGAATTTTATGCTATAGTTCAAGCCTTGAAGAAGTGGAGACACTACTTGTTTCCTAAGGAGTTTGTGTTGTATACAAATCATCAAGAATTACAATATTTGAATAGTCAGGATAAGTTGAATCAGAGACACATGAGATGGGTAGAATTCTTGCAGAGCTATAATTTTGTTTTGAAGGATAGGAGTGGAAAGTCAAATAAAGTTGTTGATGCTTTGAGTAGGAGAAGAAATTTTCTGACAGAGATGAGAGTGGAGGTATTAGGCTTTGATGAATTGAAAAACTTGTATGAGGAAGACCCAGATTTTGTAGAACCTTGGAGAGCTTGTAAAGAACCAGTTTTGGAGGATAGAAGCCAGTGGTTGGATTATTTCATTCAGGAGGATATGTTTTTTAGAGGCAATTAGTTGTGTATACCCCAGATTTCAATGAGGGATAACTTAGTGAAGGAGAAGCATAGTGAAGGAATGTCAGGACACTTCAGAGTTGATAAGACAGTGGCATTGGTGAGTGAGAATTACTTTTGGCCATAGATTCATAAGGATGCTAGGATATTTGTGCAGAGCTGTAGAGTTTTTCAAGTTGCAAAAGGAAGTAGTCAGAATGTTGGGTTGTATAAGCCATTAACAGCTCCAGAGAGACCTTGGGAGGATATCAATATGGATTTCATACTTGGTTTACCGAGGACACAAAGAGGTAATGATTCTATATTTGTGGTGGTAGATAGATTTTCTAAGATGACAAATTTCATACCTTGTAAGAAGACAACAAATGCAGTACATATAGCAAACTTGTTTTTCAGGGAAGTGGTTAGATTGCATGGATTACCTAGGAGTATTGTTTTAGATAGAGATGTAAATTTTGTTGGTTACTTTTGGAGGAAACTTTGGAAGAATTTGAAGACAGACCTGAAGTTCAGTTCTACATTTCACCCACAGACTGATGGATAGACAGAGGTAGTAAACAGGAGTTTAGGAAATTTGCTAAGATGTTTGGTTGGAGAGAAGATTGGAAGTTGGGATTTAGTCCTTGCACAAGCAAAGTTTTCTTACAATAATTCAATGAATAGGAGTACGAGAAAGACACCTTTCGAAATTGTTACTAGAGTTCATCCTAGTGCTATATCAGAGTTGAGGGACATCAGTATGGAAGATAAGAGGAGTGCAGAAGTAGAAGAATTTGCAGAACACATGAAAAGGTTGCATACTCAAGTGAAACAACAATTGGAAGACATGAATTGGAAGTATAAGGAGAAAGCAGATGGTAAGAGGAGACATAAGGAATTCGAAGTTGGAAATGAAGTGATGGTATATTTGAGGAAGGAGAGATTTCCAGTTGGCACATAAAACAAGTTGAAGATGAGGAAGTTTGGACCTTGTAATATTTTGAAGAAGTTTGATTTAGGAAATGCATATGAAGTGGAGTTACCAGAAGGTATGGGTATATCGCCTATATTCAACATTGCAGATCTATATTAGTATCACAAAGTAGAATTCAATGAAGATAGTAAAGTAGAATTGGAGAGTCAGTTTCCTAAACAACAGTCAGATGAGATTGAGGAGATTTTGGATATCAGGGATGGAAGGAAAACTCGTGGAAGATAGTACAAAGAATATCTTGTGAAGTGGAAAGGTAGACCAGTTGAGGATTCTTCATGGATTTCTTAGGCTGAGGTAGATCATCTTAGTTTCCCTTTGGCCCCCAAAAAGTGAGGGACTCACTTTTCATTAACCCCGGATGTCTGATGCAGGAGCATCCTTGTTTCTTGGCAATCTTGCATCAACCAAATATATTTTCTTTCAGTTTTTTTCTTGTTTTGTTCTTGCTCAGTTCATTCATCATCTTTTCTCACCAGACCTTGTGGATCTTGGATTACATCATCTACATGTTCATTTCCCTTCTTCCAAGATTTGAGCACAATTGGATCTTTTTTCGGCAAGTTATCACTTCTGGAATCTCTTGGTAGTTTCTTGAACCGACACCAGAATAGTTTTCAAGCCTATTGGTTAATTTGATCATTCGTGGATCATTCCCATGATTTGCAGATCTTAATAGTGTGATTTTAAATGTTCCTGGGAGTGTTCCCAACCTTCATTATAGGTCCACACTTCACCCTATGCATTCACTGAGGAGTAATTCAAATTTGAGGCCAACTTGTTCATGCAAACGTTACATTTTCTTTCCTTGGTTAATGTAATAATCTTTGGCCGACGCAGATGTTTCCAGAATTGTGGATATGATATAAATCTTGTAATAGACTATTAGAATAGTAGAATCTGATCGAGAAGAAGAGTAGGTTTTTGATATGTAATACTTTTGCTCGCATAGGAGCCGATTTTGTAAGCCCGGATGCTGCCAACCGAATGTAATTGAGATTTTTGTTAATGAGAATATTTGCATCTACATTTTCCTCCATATTCTGTGTTGCTTTTGTTGTGTTACTCTTGCTGCATGGCCTAGACTATTCACCTTGAGGACCCTCCTACCAAGGCTATGCCACAAGTTGACTTGGTTTTGGAAGGTTGGAAGCTCTAACTCATTGCAAAAGAGACAAGTATCTACCTTCTGCTCTACTTGGTTTCGATATTGGACTATCCATGAATTTTCCATGTATCTAGGTCTAATGGGTATCCTGGACATTACTCTAGGGTCTATGAAAAATTCAGTAGCTCTAGTATCAATTAAAATAGAGACAATTTGGCCATAGAGCTTACCCATCAGCTGTATTGATGAAGCTTGATACTCTACCTACTTGTTATCCACTCTAGCATGTATTTGATGATGCCGAGACTACTAATAGTTTCCTTCCCTTCATGACTTCGATCACTGTCGACAATTTCAGGCATAATGATTGCCTCCACATGTATAGCACCCATCGTGAGGCCCTTTGCAACCTCCTGGCTTGTCCTCTTTGAAGCCTTTCTATTTTTGGTCATCTTTTCCCTTATTATTTTCCTTCTTACTCTTTCCACTATTACCACCTTCACCTTTCTCCTATGACTCACTTCCTATCTTGAGGTTACGAATCTAGTGGTTCTTGTCTCCTTTATGAGATTTCTTGTTACCAAACTATAGCTTAGGATTTGCATTATTATGGTAATTGGATAGCTGTTGTAATTTTTTCTTTTGTTTGGTGGTGAAACGAAAGATTTTGGCACCTACTTGCTTTCTATCACTCCTAGGGTTTTTCACCTAGAAGGAGAAAGGTGGGGCCAAAATGCATAGGGTTTCATTCAAGATTAATGTGAAAATGGATGGGAAATGAATTTGAAGTGTGTGTGGATGTGCTTGAATTCTTACAAAAGCAAATAAATGGATGCAAACTAATCTAATGCAAGATGTTGAAAAACACAATGTTGATTGCAAATATGAACTAGAAACTTAAATAAATGAAAAAATAAATTGATGAGACTGATTATAGTGCACCTGGAGGCAGATTTTTGTTGCTAGAGGGTTATGGAATGTTCCAGAAATCACTGTTAATGGACACTGGGACTGATTCACCATGCATGGCGAATCAGTCCTTCTGATGAAAAGTTTTGGAAACAGGTTTTTGACTGCCGGGAGTTGAATTCTAACAAAAACACTTTTCAGGCCTATAGATGGGACTCATTTGCCATGGGTGGAAAATTAGTCCCTCTACAAGAATCTACAAAATCAAGAGTAGATTTTGTGGAGCTAGATCTGCACTTTTTCTCTCTATAGGTGTCCGCTTATGAAATTGTCAGATTCAGGTCTGAAAGTGACTTTTTGTTGATATTTTGACTTGAATAATGAAGAGATGACTTGAATGAATTTGTAACTTGATCTTTAATGATTTACAAGCTTCCAAGAGACCTAAATTTGCAAACACACATGAGGAGAAGAAGAAATGTTGAAGTTCAATGCATGTGGTTTGTCTTGGTCAAACCCTGTTTAGGTAATTAAACCAAAATGATGAAAGAAATGCATGAAACATGCAACAATGGATTTGATTACCTTGCCATGATGATTGATCTTGAAATTTTTCAACATAAGATGTAGAATCTACCCTTGAAAGTCTAAAAAATAATCTCTTAATGCCTTGAAATGATAAAACCCTAAGTTGCTTGGCTTGAAATGAAGAATGAGGAATGAATTAAGTGAATGTAGAAGATGATATAAGATACGAGATTAGGATATTTGAAAATGAGGAGAAAAGCACCTATTTATACACACTTGTGCCTTAGTAACCCGTTAATACCTCATCACAGACCGACATCAAGTGATTTTTAATAAAATCTTGAATTTTTTTAAAAAATATTTTGAATTTGGGGCCAAGGGGGACTCATTCGCCACCCATGGTGAATGGGCCCCACCTAGGACCTAAAAAAAGTGTTGGGAATTAAGTTGCATTTAATGTTGTTTGTCAGGATAATATCCAAAACTACACTTAATTAAAGCATATGAGGGCTTAAAGTGGTCAAATAAGTCATAAGAAGAGATAAATAGTGAAGTTGTGCCTAGGAAAGTGTGAAATCTTGTTACAACACTTCAAAATAGGACTTGATGATGTGTAAAAAGGAATACTTAAATGAATTATAATAAAAAGAGTCTAGAAGAGTGTGGAAAAGTGTTACAACACTTCACAAGACGTCATTAAAAGAATTTTATTTAATTTTCAAAGGTCCAAGACTTAGTGTGGATGCATAAAATGCTTCACAACACCTAAATCAAGGCCTCATTGAGTCCATTTATCATGAAATATTCCTATGTCAAGCAAAGGGTCCATTTTTCTATGACATAGGTGGGCCTTTAAGAAAACTTCGTTCATAGTGAGAGGATCATGCATGTCCACTTTTGCTCGAATGTGGGGCCTAAGTCTCAATATGAACTTTTGAATATGGAAACATTCATCTCCTTCGTACTGGGGCACATACTTTAGTAGATTGGTGAACTTTTCCCAATATTGGGTCACAGTCATGCTTCCTTGACTTAGGTTTTGGAATTCTATCACCCTCTTGTCAAAAAAGAGTTGCAGTAACCATCTATTCCTAAAAGATTGGAGGAAGAGTTCCCAATTAATCTCAGCAAGCTGAAGATTCCTTTTAGTCTTTTCATTGTCCTACCAAGTATCTGCTTCTCCTGAAAGCTGATACGTAGCCCATGCAACCTTAGTCTGATCATATAGGTAATGGAGTCCAAAATATTTCTCCATATCAATGATCCATGGCTCAACTCCTGCTCTAATGGCTTTACCATCAAACTTAGGCATTTATACTCTTTTGAGATATTTTCCAAGTTCTTCCTCAATTCGGCCTCGAGGGCCTTCTCCTAGACCACCATTTTCCTGATTGACTTCCACATTCCTGTGAACTCGCTCCTCACATGCCACTTGGACCTCATGTTCTATGTGATCCATTCAAGCCTCTTGCCTGTTCAAAAGCTCTAGAATCTATTTAAACCTCTTATTTGGTCCATTGTCTGACCCACTACAACCTATCTCTTGCCTGGTGGTCACCATACTAGCTTACACCTGACTTGCATCACATTTCATATCTATCGTAACTTAACATTGGGTTCTATGAGTAAACGTTCTTAGTCTATATAACATTACATACACATGCATATATCCCTCATTCATTGAAGACATACACATTCATGTACAATAAACACATTTTGAAGTTATTCTTTTGAACACACGAAAAATAACATATTGCTTTATTTATATTAGGGGTGGATCAACAGACCCTTATTTACAAGAGCTTCTTGTTATATTAATCAATTTTCTTGTTCTCAGAGAGAGGACACTCCTTGGGGTCCTCATTAGAATTTACATCTATTTTCTCTAAAGAGGAGGGCTGAGCACATAGGCTCTCCTTTTCCTCTTTAGTTAACAAGGGTGCATTTAGTCCACACCCGAGAGCCCAATCTCAAATTGCAGAAAGCTTCTTAATCTTAGGCATTCGCTTTGATTCCTCAATATTTTTCCCTCTCTCCATCTTAAGTTGAGTGAGGGATTGAGCTAGAGTCTCATCATTGGGAATCTCGAGTTGAACCTCAGTCTTGGTATTTTCTTCTAACACAACTTTCTTGTTTGAGGTCCTAACAATCTTCCCTTTCTTTCATCCTAAATTAGACCTTCCCATACCTGCATTCAATCTAGGTTCGGTCAATCCTCAAGACAACTCAATTTGGTCAAGGGTCAACTATCCCCTAGTCATGGCTATTGTGGACTCCAAAAGGCCTAGAGTTGAACCCTAAGCTGTGATACCAAATGCAATAACCCATTCTAATTATTACTTAATTTATATTATTGCAAATGACATTGTGAATATTTAATTTTAAAAATACATAACTAAGCAGCTATTTTCATTCATAGCAAAACATGTCTAATTAAAATGAGTCAAATATATATATTCAATTTCAATTACAATATCTAAGGTGACTTAACTCATAGGGCCACAAAGTCAATACAATATACAAATTTTACATCAAGGTTACATCGTAGACCATGATAGTCATGAAAACATCCAAGGTTTTCTCTTGACGCTCACCTCCACTGGTGGGCGAGAACATGGTTGAAGATTTTTACCACCCAACCACGAAGCTTACGCTTCCCCAAAATTCTCCCAACTTAAAGAATAATCGACCCTGGACGGAAAATTTAGCAAGAGAACAATCTGCAAGGTGGAATATGATCGTGTGTTCCCATACATCAACATGCATCTCTTTAGAAAAATGCAATATCTATGCTAGGAATGGCAGAGTGTTATCACAAAGTCCATACATACATAATATGCTAATTGATTGGCAAAGCATAAAATAAAGTTGCAACAACAAACAATAGGTTTTGGATAAAGCAAAAACCTATACTCTCTGAACTCCATTTTGGAACCCGTCCCGAAAGGTAACTTTCAACAACATAGTTATTCCATAGCAACTATCAACCCTCTAGCACCATCTACCATGAGGTTTTGTAGTCTACTAAGGTGTTGTTTTACTCAAATAAGAGAATATTCTTTACACACATATCTATGGAAAAGTAATCCAACCTACTTATTCCTCAACTTATTAAAAATTAGAAAATTCAATTCAAATGGAATTGATCCATACACTTCGTACATATGTCACATGATTACATTCAACGTAATTCAACATTCATTAAAGAATGAATTAAATAATTAAAAGAAGAAGGTATGTCACAAGTATGTGTATGTACGTAGATGAAGGTCTATGTGTACACACATATATGTGCCAACTTAAGTTATAAATTTTGTACATACATTCTAAAATAAAAATATTTTATTAGATTGCTTCCATACAAATAATGCTACATATTGACATATCATTTTTTAGAAATACAAGTAGAAGAACTGTGGACAATTTTGTTTGAACAGTTGAACCACATACTGATATGTAGTTTATAACAAAATAAGCTATTTGCAGAAAAAAATTCTATTTATATAACAAAATGATGTTGTTTGCATCGAAAAAAATACTATTTATAACAAAGCAATGTTGTTTGTAGCTAAAAAACTACTATTTATAAAAAATGACGCTCTTTGTAGCTAAAAAACTACTGTTTATAACAAAATGATACTATTTGCAAAAGTTTATAGTTTCAGTTCCAAGTGAACTAGTGCTTTGTTTATTTGAGTTTCATCCAGGGACCCTTAGCTATTCAAACAAGCATGGTCAAAGGTCTGATAAGACATAACCTTCATCCTCATGTTTTATTCAAATATCTATCATTCTGAGAATAGTTTTCTGTAAATATACAGATAAAGAAAATAACCAAACGATACTAATATTGTTCCCTGCAAGATAATAAAACTTGAACGACATTTTGGTGGTTTTTAACAACAATACTATTTACACAAAAATTGGGATCAGTCTTATTTTTTCTCGGGTCTTGAAGAACCCACATTCATTGATATAACATATTTATGCCTGTGTCATTCTATGGAACAACCAACAGTCGGTGGACTGTTGCTTAAAATATATAACAATAATAATGTCGTAGCCTAAGCATGGCAATCCATGTCTTGGTGTATTTGACCAAAGATCAATCTGGGTTTTTTTCAATGGGAATGATACTTTTTCATGCTTATCATGCAAACACAAGGATAGAATGAAACTTCATTCGGCCATCATCCTCTATAGATGAGGTGACAAAGAATATTTAACACAACGATATGATACAACAATAACATTAATAACAATGGATTGACATAAGCTCCGCCTTCATTCTTTTAGACGTGGTGATATGGGAAGCCAATGATGTTATCCATCATTCCCAAAATCGGTTGCCATGGTCATTGCACTCAAGTGGCGTGACATACCGAGGGTATAGCTTACAGGAAAAGATATAACATAAACAATATAGTTGATTTTTTTTCACTACCTACCCTTAAAGGGGGCGATAATGATTTAATAATTGTTACATTCCTATTCATAGGCTATTGGTTTCACCATTTAGCCATGTGAAAGGCTAAGCATAACACATACAAGAGATAAAATAACAATGGCGCTAACATAAAAACTCACAAGGTATTAAGATAATCGACTTCCATGCCAATAGAGAAACATGCATAGGGTAAGTATAAACAAGAATGGCTGACATGGCCTTCAACAGAAGATGCAAGAAATTTTAAATCAGAAAAATCTCATATTGAGACCATCCAACAAGATTGCTACAATTCAAAAGAATCGTTGAAAATATCAAACATACATTGCTCATGAATTAATAACTATAAATGCAACATTTTCAAAGAAATTCCATTGAATACCTCTAAATTTTGGTTGATTTTCTCTCATCTTTTTTCTCAAGAAATTGTTGAACAACCCATTCTCCTCCAGTCTTGCCCAATATTGTGTTACTAAAATGGTATCTTTCAGCTTTTTCCCATGCACTCCACTAAAGGATCCATTTCAAATCTCAATGGGCATTGATTTTTAGCCACCCCATACTTCCAATTTGAACATTTGTCATAAATTTGGTTTTAGGCCATGACCTTATGAGATTTTTCTCATGATTTTATTTGAATCATATCAATATGATAGTGGTAATTTCAATCTTGAATTAATTTCTTAAGGAATATAAATATAAATACATATATGTATATATTATATATATATACATATATTTGCACACATTTGTTTGTTCTTTTATATATATTTATATATATATATGCATTTGTATATATTATGTACATATATCAATAATTAGATAAGAAAGAACTCTTATTTTATTTTGAACAATAATATTTTGAATGAAGGGGTTTTCTTATTCTTTAAATAAGTCTTTTTGAAATACATACATTCATTTATGTGCCAAGTCATGCTTTCATTTTCTTTTAAATTCTCAAAACACAAGATCAAGATAGATGATTAAATAAGAACTCACATGTATTTCATTCCACTAGTCTACCTTTTCAATCATTCAATGATTCCAAATCAGATTAATATAATCCCCTATATGAATTTAAAATGTAGTTATCATTCCAATTTGTGGTGTGTGCATCCAAATTCCATCAAGCTTATTGTTCGATCCAACTAAATGATACTTCAACCATGTTCTCGTCCTTCAACCTATCATCCTATAATTGCACACACTTTCATTTACACAGTTCATTAGTAACATTCAATCATGACAAAGAATAAGATAGTTCAAAAGATCACATTGTCAATGACAGTCAACTTCTTTCAAACTTTTTTTGAAAATATCAAAATTTTCATTCAACATATTGAATTTCCTCAACAATTCAATTTATCATATTATAATTTAAATGCATTAAAAATTTGGTTATGACACTCTCTCCCCCTATCACCATCAATTTCTCTACCTCTCTCTCCCTAAGCTCAATATCTACCTCTCTAGCCTCTCTCTCTCTCTCTCTCTCTCTCTCCTTTCTGAGTCTAATTCTATCTCACCTCTCTCTCTCCCTACCTCTCACTCCCTCACTCCCTCCTTCCCTCTCTACTTCTGTCTATCTCCCCTCTCTTGCCTTCACTCCCTACCAACCTCTCTCTCTCTCTCACTCCTTGCCTCTTTATTTTGCTCCCCCTCTCCCTTCTTCCCTCCCAATTTCCTCTCTCTCTACACCTCTCTATCTCAATAGTCTCTCCCTCCCTCCTTCTATATCCACTTCTCTCTATATCTCATCTCCCTCTCTCTACCTACCTCCCCTCTCTCTCTCCAACCCTCCCTCTTTCCCTCTCTCTATCTCCTATTTCTCTCTCTCCTTCCCTCTCTATATCTCTAATTATCTCTATCTCAGCTATCCCTCTCTACATCTCTCTTCCTCCCTCCCCTCTCTCACTCTCTTCTTCACTCTCTACTTCTTTCTATCTCACCACTTTCTATCTCACCTATCCCTCCTCCCTCTCTCTCTTTCTCATTCTCTCCTTCCCTCTCTACTTCTCTCTATCTCACCACCATCTCTCCATCTCTCTCCCTCCCTCCCTCTCTACTTATCTTCATCTTACATGTCTGTCTCTAGCACTCTCTAACCCCCTCTCTCTACTCCTCTCTATGTCACCTCTCTCACTCTCTCTTCTTACCTACCTCTCCCTCCCTCCTTCCTTCCCTCTCTACTATGTATATATCCTATCCCTCTCTCCACCTACCTCTCCCTCCTTCACTATCTCCCACTCTCCCTCTCTCTACCTCTCTCCATCTCTACTTATATCTATAGCCACTCTCCATCCCTTCATCCATCTCTCTCTTTAGGTAGGATGATGCAAGTAGAGAGAGGTAGTGAGAGAGACCAGTAGAGGTATGAAAGGAGGAAGAGGTACACAGAGAGGGAGAGGGGAGATAGAGAGTAGATAGGGAAGGAGGGAGGGAGGTAATGAGAGAGAGATAGAAGGATAGGTAGGTAGAGAGAGAGGGAGAGGAGTGATATAAATATGTAGAGAGAGGATTGAGGGAGGGAAAAATATGTGAGATGGAGAGAAGTATGGGGAGAGAGAGAGGTAGGGAGATAGACAATTGAGATAGAGAAAGTAGAGAGGGAAGGAGAGAGATGGAAGAAGAGAGAGATGAGGGAGGAAGTTAGGGGGGGTAGATATGGGTAGATGATATAGTGATAAGTGAAGAGAAAAAAATCTACTGAGAGGGGGAGTGACTCGGTAGATATAATTAATTCAAAATTGTCAACTTCAACTTTGATTAACAATTCATACAACTTAGAATTTTTGCTACAATTATTAGAATATATGATTCTACTTAGAAAATCCCACAAGAAATTAAAAAATGAAAGCATAAAGCACACACATGAACACCAAACATATGTGGAAACCCAAGATGAGAAAAACCATGTGAGAATAGTTGTTTGGATCTACTGTCCAAATCAAGCCTCATAGTGCAAAAATATATAAGTTAATTTTTCACACTGAAGTAGGAACCAACCTACCAGAGACACCAATCCCCTAATGTATTTGTAGGCACCAACCTACTGGAGGCACCAATACCCAAATGAAACAATACAATAGGTAGAACACCAATCTTATTGGATTAGAGTGAAAAATCTTATAGATCTTCAATGTAACTAAAAACATGCTAGAGTTGTACCTGGCACTTTTCCTCATTGCATATGATCTTCTGATATCAGTGTTATCTCTTTTCTTCACACTTCCTCACCAATGACCAACTCTTCTTTACACAGGTATAATTCTAATTCATGTGGTCACCTCTAGATACACACACATTATAATGTATCTGAACATTTAAAATAAATACATGACATTACATTAACACTCTTCCATGTTAGCCAGGGATCCACAAAGATCTAGGATGATAGAAGGTGGAGCTAAATTAAAATTTAATGAAATGTGTAGCAAGACTGCCCAAAAAAAATTCTTTCTGCCAAAAAAACATCATGTCGTACACTACCAAAAGACCTTAATCAGGTCCTATCCTAACACCACATGCAAGATTTGAATTATGCACACTACTAGATGTTACCACATATGCCTTGAACTTCAACTAGTTTTTTGAAAAGAACAAAGAGCCTTCTATCACTTCAAACTTCTTTCATATTGAACATATCCTCTAGAAACAGAAGAAACTGATAGAACTAGTGTAGGCATACTCTCCTTCCAAACCACAAAGCAAGATATCCATGTGCAAAATTCCAAATTACCACAATAATATTGACTACATACCTTGAATGGTATAATAATCATACAATACACACCAACTACTGAAAAGGTAGAAAAATCTTAATAAAACTTGATTTAGTGATATGATTGATGAGACGACTTCTTCATGATTATCACCTTCTGATACAAAACATGTTTCTAGAACTTTAAATTAAGGGGAATATAATGATAATTCAAGTATGATAATTTTATTAATCCTACAATTGTTTTCATTCTTGACAACCTTGACATCAATGAAATTTATGATAGCCTAAACACCCTTTGACACCAATGACAACCTATGTTCAACAATCTCCCACTTTTTCATTGATGGAAAACAATAAAATATTAGGCCACCAAAAGAACTACTAAAAAGAACTGTTGGGCCACCAAACTAGTCAGTAACATATGAGGATGTTTACTCCCCTTTATAATGATTTCTTATTTGTATCATTTTGAGTTCACTCTCTCCCCCTTTGGTAGATGTAGTTCTTGATTTTGAGTCCAATATTATTTCTAAGAAATTCAAAATTTTGAGTTTACTTTCTATCCCTTTGACATTAATGGCAAAGGTTCAACAATCTCTCTTCCCTTTCTTTGTACTCTGACTAAAACCAAACTCTACTAACACATCCTTCAAGCTGCAAAAAGAATTTCTCTAAACCACCCTAGCTCCAACAACACTTATTCCTCCTTATTTATTCACTTCTAGTACCCTACACAATATAAAAATTTATTTCCCAGATGAACTCCCCCTGAGTTCATGATTCAGTGCCTCTTAAAATATATTGCAAGACCACCAAACCTTCTTATAGTAGGGAGACCAAGATCCCCTCAACATGTTCTTCCTCTTTATTTAAGAGGAGGGAGAAATAACTCCTACCTTCTACTAGAGAAACTCAAATGCCTCCTTATGAAGTGGCTCTGTGAATATACCTACTACTTTCTCCTTTGTCTCAACATACTCCAACTTTACCTCCTTCTCTGCAACCTTCTCCCTTAGAAGATGATACTTCAATTGCAATGTGTTTTTTCCTTGAGTGCATCACTTTATTCTTTGAAATGTTTATGGAATTGGTGTTATCACAAAGAATAGAGATAGGTTCATCAAAATCAATCTTCTTTTCCTTCAAATTCTACTTCATCTAAAGCACCTAAGTGCACCATGATGTTGTCACAATATATTCTTCTTTCATTGTAGATAATGAAATCGATTCCTATTTCTTTCTTAACTAGGAAACCAAACTATAACCAAGAAAGAGTGCTCCTCCACTTGTGCTCTTCCGATCATCAATGTATCTTGCCCAATCTATATCTGTGAATGTAGTTAAAGTGAAAATTTCACTCTTTGGATACCACAATCCAAAGTCCATTGTAACCTTCAAATACCTAAATATCCACTTCACTACTTTAACACAAGTTCCTTTAGGTGCTGCCTAAAATATAGCAACCATTCCAACTACCCGCTTTATATCCAGTCTAGATGTTATCACAAACAACAAACTCCAAATCATAGATCTATAAAAAGTATGATATTCCCGAGTAGATTCATCATCTTTACTTAACTTGCATCTTGTAACCATAGGTGATCCAACCAGTTTGCAACCTTCCATCTTGAACTTGCTTAGCATCTCTTTTATGTACTTGTGCTGAGAAATGAAAATTCCTTTGTATAATTGTGCAATCAATAGCCCAAGAAAGAAATAAGATTCTCCTAGCATAGATATTTCAAATTTATTCTAAATTTCCTTCTGAAACTTCTTGTGCATGTCATCACTACTGCTACCAAAAATGATGTCATCCACAAAGACCAAAACTATCAACAATTGATCTCCTTCTATTTTTATGTATATGTTACTATCTACACATCCTCTCTAGAACCCTTGCTGCTGCAAGTATCCATACAACCTTGAATACCAAGATTTGGGAGCTTGCTTGAGCCCATACAAATCCTTCTTCAATCTGCAAACATAATCTAGATTATCAAAACATCAAAACCCTTCCGGTTGTTCAATGTAAACCTCTTCTTATATGTATCCATTCAAGAATGTTGACTTCACATCCATCTGATATACATTGAAGTTATTGAATGCTGAAAGAGCTAAAAAAATCCTAATTGTCTCTAGTATTTCTACTAGAGAAAATGTTTCTTCAAAATCTATGCCTTAAACCTAAGTATACCCTTCACAAACTTCTTTTTTGGGTCTGAACCCCACTACTTTTATCTCCTACAATATGATTTTTAGAATGATTCATCTGAACATCCTGTATGCATGTAAAATGGGTATAATAGAAATATGCATAAAAATAACAAATCAAACCAAAACACATGCAAACCTTAAAATATTGAATGTATCATGTTGACTTGTTGAAGATTTGGATATGATTTCTCATGAATCCAACAGCATGACATTAGCATAAAAGATGTTGATATCCCAAAATGAGATGAGAGGCCTCTTCTTTATAGAAAGCCAATTTCAAATGAAGGGCCAGGATTAAAAGCTAATATGACATGACAATCAATGGCCAAGATTGAAAGATGTAGTATGAAATAGGGTTAGGGCTAAATTAGGGAAATGATAAGGATGAATGACTAAGATTGAATTATAAAATAATTCAATCAAGGGTTGAAATTAAATGAGATGTCAAGAGATAAGATTGACATGGATAATGAGGTTGGCATAGAAAAAGAGGTTGTTGGAGAGATTTAAAATCATTTAATTTGGGAGGGAAATCAATAATTAAATAAAATGATTATTTAATTATAGAAGAAAGGGAAAAGGTTGACTTTTAATTAAAATAAAAATTTAATTAAAAGTGGAGGGAAAGGACAAAATAATAAATAATTAAATAATTATTTAATAGTGGAGGGAAAGGTGGAAAATAATTAGATAAATAAAATTTATTTAATTATAGAATAAAAAGCTAATGAATAATTAAATAATTAAAACAATTATTTAATTATAGTAGAAAAATGGAAAATAATTAAATAAAATTGGAATTTATTTAATTATAGAGGAAAAGAGAATTAATTAGTGTCGTAAATAAATAAATAAATAAATAAATAAAATTTATTTAATTAATCAAGGGAGGAATAAGGAGAAAATGTATTAATTAAATAATTAAGAATTATATAATTAATAGAGGAATATGACCTTAAAAGATAATTAAATAATTAAAGTTATTTAGTTATGCAAGCAGAAGGAGGAATTGATATGAAAAATGGCGTTCATAGGTTTAGGACATTTTTTCAGTGTCTACATTTTTCCCCTCTTTGAGATGATGTTGCGACTAAGAGAAGTAACATCATTTCAAAGAATACAAAATAGTTGGCAGGAAAGGGATTAGGACTAGAAGCATGATGCCCCTGTCACTAGTGATGATGAGGAAGGATGACGAGGAGGTAGTGGTATTCCCCCTCGAGAGAACATGTGTGTTCAAAGAACACAAGTGTTCTCTCGAAATGGATGAGAGGACTTAAATGATGAAGGATAAAAGGAAAGAGGAAAATAGATAAGGATGATGAATGTATGGATGGAGAGGGAGGATGGATGATTGTCATGCTGCAATGATATGAGCAACTTAGATTTGATATTGTACTTGACATTATGCACCAAGGTATAAGGAACCAGGCTGACAATGTGCCAAGTACGTGATCAAAAAGGTTAAGTGAAAATATATGCCTTATAACACCATGATATGGAAGACCATGATTCCCTGTGATAATAGAATGAAAAAGACCATGATAAATGCAAACAATGATAAAAAAAAAGCAACAAGAAAGCATGCACAACAAACCAAAAGCAACCAAGGACTATGCTCCAAGTCAAGCTGAAAACCAATTGATGGATTGATTGATGATGATGACGGTGTTGTTTGACATGGGAAGGACACATCCTGAAACAACGTGGGGATTGGGAAAGACATATTCCTATGATGATAATGGATTAAAGTGGATCAATATATTATCAACTGATTTGGATTGAAATCATGGATTGTGTATGGATGATGCACTAGATTGCAAGATTGGATTGCATGGATTACAATTGATTACATTGGATGGAATTGGATGTGGATGGTTGGATTGGAAGGATACAGGATATAAATGGATTGGATACATAAGATTAGATGGAGAATTGAATGGGATCCAATGGCAAGGGAGAACCAAGACATGGTAAAGGATGGAAGGATGTAGGAATTCCATGGATAGGAGAGAGGACTTTGGATAATAGGATAATGATGGGAGATAAGATGATGGTGGATTGAGGATAGAAAGATGCAACTCCAAGGACTAGTTTCAAAGGACTAAGATTCCCCACACTAGAGGTAGTGCAATAATGGAAGGAAGATGATAAGTGATGTATGATATGGAAGGATAGTGCATAAGGGACATGAGTGGTAGAGGAAGTAAAGCTTGCATTGTCCAAAGCATGCATGTAAATTTTTCCCCTAGCCTTATGAAGATCAAGGGTGAAAAGAGAGGGTGACTTGGATAGGATGGGAGGATGGAGATATGATAAGGGATGTAAATGTTGGAGGATATAGATAGGATGATCAATATCAAGTGGATAAGATATGGATGCATTGATATTTGACCCCTAGGTTCTTCATCAAGATCAACTATGGGAAGGGAAGATGGATTTAGATAGGATGAGGGTTATCGAATGAATGATATGGATAAGATAAGAAGGATGGAAGGATATAATTCATGATGTATATGAAGATCCTTAGCCTTGTCAAGATCAAAGTAGGGAAAAGGGGAGATGGATGGGTATGTGCAGGATCATCATGGAAAAAATAGGCCCTTAAGTGGCAAAAAATTCAGAAAAATCAGAGTTAGGCAACTTGACGTAAAAATTTGAATAAGTTATTTGTATTATTTCAAAAATATGTAAGAATAGAATTTGTAGAAAATTGAATGTAGTTTCTAAACTACTAGGTTTTAAAAAAAAAAAAAAATCTATTTGGTGAAAATTTGAAATTTCAATGCATTGGTACTTAAATTTTAGGGAAAAAATAAGAAGTAGATGTCTTCACCACTAACCACAATAAAATGATAATATTTTTATTTATAAGATTTTAGATATAAGTAGAGGACTCCATGATGTGATGCATATTTTTTGTAATTTTTTCCAAGTAAATAATTAATTATGTATTTTTATTACAACTTTTTAAAAATATAAAAACTCATATGTCTAACCACCTTAACTTGGTCAAAATTCATGAAATTCATTTTTTCTTTTTAATCCTATAGTATGAAGCATAGAATGTGATGCATGTTTTGGATTCAAAAAATGTGATACCATTTGAAAGCTATAGATGTTTTTCAATCAACCTATCAATGAGGACTTTTGTCGTAATTTGAATAGAAAAAAAATAATAATTATTTATTAAATTAAAATTAAAGCATAATTTATATTGGTGGAAAGCTGAGAATCTCCTTTAAAAACCCTTTTTGTTTCATCAATTTTGGGTAAAAAAATAGTTGTTAGCCACATACCCATCATATTGCCACTTTTTGGCCCATCATGACCCTGCACATACCCAGATGTAAGTAGGATAATGGATAATAAATTAGGGATAAAGGGGTGCGTGGTAGGTACGATAGCATGGATGAAACTTGCCCCCAAATGTAGAGTGCAAGAGGAAAATGAATTACACATGACACTTGTTTACTAGGTTTTCATCATAGTACCTATCCAAGGTGCCACAAGAAGTGGTTTTAACCATTGGATGAATGATTTATCTTTACTTTTTTATTTTTTTCCATTTTTTTCCATTTTTTAATTTATTTTTTATTTTTTTGAGAATAGGACGGATGGAGAAGGATAAGGATATGTATAAGTGGATTTGGAAGATGGTGGATGCATGGTAGGGAGATGAAGGGAGGACTCAAGAATCTAGTTCCGTGGATGGTATCCCTTGAAGATGTGCTCCATTAGATCATGGACAATTGGAGGTATGCTCATAGACATTGGTAGAATGATGGTAAGGGGGATGAAATGGGTGCTAAGATGGCGAGGGATATGGATTTATGAAAAGGGTTGGATAAGAGGGATGGAATGATGAAATATGGATGTTGGATAAAAGATGGGTTGATGGAATACTTGTAGATGAGTGGATGGAAATGTTGGAAAGATCATCATTGGAACACACCTTGAAGGGTGGTGGATTTGTGGAAGAGAAGTGGCTTTTGTATTTTGTAGTTTAGATGGAGAAGTGGGTGTAGATTTTGGGATATAAGGACTCAAAATGGATGGAGGTGATAACAAATTATTATATGGGGTGGAGGATGTAGAATTGGATGAAGCTTTTAGATAAGCAAGTTTGGATGCCAATTTTGATTTTTCTTTGGGATGCATTGATTCTATGAGTAGTTTTGGGATCCGCATGGCTTTTCATTTTCACTTTTTCTTCATGGGCCGTTGTGGCCTTTGGGATTTATATTTTTGATTTTGGATCATACTTTTATTTTATTTTTCATGTCTTTTTGATGGGACATTTTGATCATTTAATTTTTATGGATTTTTGGATTTATGCATTTGATATTTGGCATCCAAATTGCTTCCAAGAGCAATGGGATTGATGGATGGTTTGGTGTAGGTATGTTGGAAAAGGTTCAAGGGTGTGTGCCTTTGTAGATCTTTATTAGGGATATGAGGTGATGGATAGAGAGGATAATAGAATTTTGGAATAGGAGTGATAGGTAGTGGAATGTAAGGTGGATGGAGAGGATGAAGGAATTTGTTTTGGGATATAGGCACCCAAAATGGATGGAAGGGATGAAGGAATAGGATTTGGAATATAAGGGTCCAAGATATATTTTGAGGATGGGGAATGTGGACATTTGGATTTAAGTGGAGGGATTTTGGATTTAGAATGGGGAGAATGAGTGCCAATGTCTAGAGACTTGTATCCAAGGCCATGATAATTAGGATTTTCTTGGATATGGATGGGTTCTATTATGCCTTTCTTATATAGGACTAATAATTTTCCTTGATAATGCATTTTTTGACAAATCTTTTTTCTAATTGGATACTTGTTGTTTTGAAAACAAGATGCGAGTCCACTTTGAGGAGGGTATGGTATGGAAGGAATGATAGGTTCTTGGAGTAGACCAGCTTGGATGAAAGTGGAGGAACCCAATTGATAAGTAGGGAATTCATGGGTATCTTGGATATGGGTGATGGGATCTTGTGGAGGATTAGGATCATGACATGAAGATGAAAGGGTGTGTTGATCTTGACTTAAGGTAGGATCATGAGATGGGGTGGATGGTATAGTTTTCTCTTGGTTAGGAGATGGAAGGGGATCATGAAATGGAGAAGAAGGGATGATTTGATCTTGACTTAGAGGAAGGGGATCATTGCATGGAATAGAAGTTAGAATTTGATCTCGATTTAGAGAGGGATGATGAGATGAAAGGGGATCATGTGATAGAGTGGATGGGGCATCTTGATCTTGATTGGGAGGGGTATCATTAGATGGGGTAATGTATGGAAATATTTGTTCTTGTGATGGACTAGGGTCATACCAAAGAGGTGGTATGATAGGATCATGATATGAGGAAAAAATATGCATCACATCAGGACATGAGTCCTCTACTTATATCTAAAATATTATAAAAAAATATTATCATTTTATTGTGGTTAGGGTGGTTAGACAGACACCTACTTATTTTTTCCCTGAAATTTAAGTACTACTGCATTGAAATTTCAAATTTTCACCAAATAGATTATTATTATTTTAAAATAAACCTAGTAGTTTAGAAACTACATTCAATTTTCTACAAATTATATTCTTACATATTTTTTAAATTATATAGATAACTTATTCAATTTTTTACATCAAGTTTCCTAACTCTGATTTTTCTGAATTTTTTGCCACTTAAGGGCCTGTTTTTTCCATGATGATCCCGCACATACCGGATCATGAGATGGGGTGGATGGTATAGTTTTCTCTTGGTTAGGAGATGGAAGGGGATCATGGAATGGAGAAGAAGGGATGATTTGATATTGACTTAGAGGAAGGGGATCATTGAATGTAATAGAAGTTAGAATTTGATCTTGATTTAGAGAGGGATCATGAGATGAAAGGGGATCATGTGATAGAGTGGATGGGACATATTGATCTTGATTGGGAGGGGTATCATTAGATGGGGTAATGTATGGAAATATTTGTTCTTGTGATGGACTAGGGTCATACCAAGGAGGTGGTATGATAGGATCATGATATGAGGTGGATATGTTAGGATCATCAAATGGGTTATATATTGTAAGATTATGAGATGGTATAGGATCAAGAAATAGAGTTGATGTACTAGGATTATGGTATGGTGCTGAGAGACTTAGATCATGACTTCTTATGGAAGGGATGTATTTAAATTGATATGAAAGGGGATCATTTTGAATTTCTTGATCAATGGTAGGATCTTGATCAAAGATAGGTTTATCTTGGATGCCATGGTTATCTAGAATGATTTCTTGGATGGACTTAAGGATAGGATCATGAGATGGAATGGGATCACAAGAAGGAGTAATTTGATATTGACATAAATGGGGATCTATGATGTCATGCTTTGGATCAACAAGGTCAAATGAGTAACATGGTTGACTTTGTGTAGGTGCTATAAAGGTGGAAAAACATGAAATGGATGAGGTGGATAAACATGGGATGGATGAGGTGGAATTGGGTGGAACTAGAAGGCTAGGGATAGCATAAATTATGAAATAGGATATTGCATGGGTTCTTGTATTCCTTTGAGGGAAAATTTTGGTGCTCTTTTGAGGATAAATTTTAGTAGTCCTATGATGGTGATTTTTTGTGCTCCTTTGATGGTGATTTTTGGATTGATGATGGGTTGAATAGGATGTGAAGTGCATAAGATATGATTATGGATGGGTGTTGGTTGAACATGGAGGACATTTTGGTTTCCCTTATCAATGGAGGAAAAGGATGACATGGAAGGTGACATGAATTGGGTATAAGTTTAAATGGTGGCTTGGATGGTGATGTGGATTAAAGATGATGATGAAGATTAAGGTTGATAATGAAGAATGATGATTAAGGGTGATGATGGAGATTAAGGATGATAATGGATTAGGAAAGACATATTTTGATGTGGATTATGGAGGGTGGTTATGATACTGATTAGGACATCTATTAAACAAAGTAATGAAGCTTAGGGTCTTAAGTGATGGATTAAGAATGAATGTGGATGATTGAGATACTTAAGATGATTTGGCTTAGATGATTGGGTATCATTAGGATAAGATGAATGATTAGAAAGATTAGGGGGATAATTGGGATGAGGGGGGAGATGATTAGGATGAAATGTGATTAGGACGAAGGGGGGATTAGGATGAAAATGGATGATTAGAATGATTAGAGGGATAATTAGAATGAGGAATGAGGATAATGATGGAAGAGGATGATTATGATGGAATGATTGAAAGGAGATAACTATGATGATTAGAGATGTAATGATTGAGATGGAAATAAATGATTAAGATAAGATGAAGGATGAACATGATTATAAGGGATAATTAAGATGATTGTGAAAGGTTAGAATTGTTATGGATGCGATTAAAATGATTAAGAGGAATCAAGGTGAGAAGGGATGATTATGATAGAATAATGAGATGATTAGGATGAGGAGGAATGATTAGGATAGAAAGGATTGGTTAGGGTGAGGTGATTAGGATGAGATGATGGATGGTTATGATGACTAGGATGGGATGATTGATTTGACTTGGATGCCTAGGATATGATGATTAGGATGGGGAATGGGGACTAGGATGATGAGGAATGATTATGATTACTAGGATGGGATGACTGGGTTGACTTGGATGACTAGGATAGGATGGAGGATGAGGATGGGAAGTTTGAATTGGAGATGTTGTGGATATCTTGAATTGGAGGACACCTAGATTTATTTATTTTTGAAACATTTCTAATATTTTTGGATTTTTTTTTTTGACTTTTTTTTTAAAAGTTTTCTATATTTTTGGTTTATGGTTTTTCTTGGTTAATTAATATTTAGATCTTGAATAAACATTCACACACACAAGAAAAGATTTGATGCAAGATGTAATACAAATGATTATGATAAGAAGAAACTTCCAAGAACAAGAATAATCCTAGAAATTATTCAAGCGAGTAGATTGGCCAATGGTATTAAACTAGGATGCACAATGATCTAGGGATGTCCTCTATATACCTTGTGGGTACATGAGGCCCAATTATATGAATTTGAAAGGAGAATAATGCCAAACAGCCGGGAGGAGAGGGTAACCCACACTCCACCTTCACTTCCCAAAGGTATAAAGTTCTTTGGGGCTTAGCCAAGATTGAAAATATTCTACTTCCAAGAGGCATGTATTTAGATTCACCCCCCACTATTTATACTCTTCCTGAATGCTAGAGTTGAGGTCGCCCCTAGAGTGATCACTTCTCTATGAAGGCCTCCTAAGAAGTTTAGACAAAAGTGATGCAAATAATGCTTTCGATCTCCAAGGTCATATGATAATGCGAGGAGAGAGCATACACATGTATTTGATCACACAAGCAATGCTCATTAACCTTAGAAATTAAAATGTGTGATGTGAAAATGAGAGTGTTGAAGAGTGATTTTGATTCCCAAGATCATATGGAAATGCAAGGGAATAGCATACACACCTCCAAAAATAAAAAAGATCACCAAGCAATGGAAACACTTGTTCTTTTTAAGCCCAAATTGAAAGTATGATTTTGAGAAGAAACTTGTTCTTTTTAAGCCCAAATTGAAAGTGTGATATTGAGAAGACACTTGTTCTTTTTAGATCCAAATTGAAATGTGATGTTGTAAACAAGACTAAGATAAAGATATGAGTTGAAAAGTGTGCACCTAGATTTTATTTAGCTCCAAATTTTTTCCCACTTGATCCAATTTTCCTTTTGAGGAGTTTATTTTTTTGCACATTAACAAAACCAACAACAAAGCCAAAACCCCAACAAGATAATTGATTACTAATATTAAAGGGTTAGCTTAAAACCTTACCGAATCCTAGAATTAACAAAGATTTTATTTTTTATACTTATTTTAAGCTCAAAAATAAATCTGCAAAGAACAAACCCCCACTAAAATTTCAAGAGCTTTATGAAAATATAAAAATTTCTTAAAAATTCTTACCAAAATTAAAAACATAAAGAATAAAACCCCATTAGAATTTTGAGAGATTTTTGAAAATATTAAAATTTCTTAAAAATTCTTTGATTTGCTCCCAAAATTAAATTTTCATGAAAAATCATAACAAAGTTATAAATTAGTAAAAAAATCCAAAAAAATTCATTTTTTTACTTAAAGCTCTTCATATCATCCCAAACCTACAATTTTTTTTTTTTTGAAAAAATTGCAACCATTTGTGAGATATGATCAAATCTTTCTAAAACCTTGATTTTAAAAGATCTAATTTTTGGCTAATTATTTTTCATCCAAATTAAAAACATAAAGAACATAACCCTATTAGAATTATGTGAAATTTCCAAAAATATAAGAATCTTTAAAAATTTTACTAATTTACTCAAAATTATTTTTTCATGAAAAATCATAGAAACATTATAAATAATTCAAAACAAATCCAAAAAATCTGATTTTTTGGTTGAAAGCTCTTGATACCATCCTCAACATGTAAATTTTTTTGTTTAAAATTGCATATCCTTTTGAGAGACATGGTCAAATATTTAAAACATAGGGTTTTGTCCAAGAATGATGCAAAACTTGCAACAAAAAGCTAACAAAACCTACAAAAAATGCAAGATAGATAAAGTGAAGTGGATCCAACTCCAAAATTACTTAAAACTTCTTAAAATATTGAGGCAAAAATCAATCAGGGGTTCACGTCAGGTTCACCAAAATGTATGCATGTAAAACAAATATAATAAAAATATGCATAAAAAATAGCTTAAATCAAACCAAAACACATGAAAACCTCAAAATAAATCAAATACATGCAAATATTAAAAGATTGAATGTATTATGTTGACTTGTTGAAGATTTGGATGTGGTTGCTCATGACTCCAGCAACATGACATTAGCATAAAAGATGTTGATATCCCCAAAATGAGATGGGATGCCTCTTCTTTATAGAAAGCCAATTTCAAATGAAGGGCCAGGATTAAAATCCAATATGACATGACAATTAATGGCCAAGATTGAAAGATGTAGTATGAAATTTGGTTAGGGATAGATTAGGGAAATGATAAGGATGAATGACTAAGGTTGAATTGCAAAATAATTCAATCAAGGATTGAAATTAAATGAGATGTTAAGAGATAAGATTAACATAGATAATGAGGTTGGCACAAAAAAAGAGGTTTTGGATAGATTTAAACTTATTTAATTTGGGAGAGAAATGAATAATTAAATAAAATGATTATTTAATTATAGAAGAAAGGGAAAAGGTTGAATTTTAATTAAAATAACAATTTAATTAAAAGTGGAGGGAAAGGTGGAAAATAATTAAATAAATAAAATTTATTTAATTATAGAAGAAGAAGCTAATGAATAATTAAATAATTAAAATAATATATATTTTTGATAGGTAAGCAAGATTATATTAATTTTGCAAAAAGATTTACATGTCATGACAGAGCTAGGCCAAAGTTTATCATGGTCGTGAAACCCCAAAAAGACCTAGAAAAAAGCACCCTATAGCCAACCAACCCCCTAAACCAAAGTAAACATATGCCTAAAATTGACCACACAGGGTCAAATTACATCAAAATTACACCAATATTATTTTTCCCAAACCAGCCAAGAGCGACACCATATGCAGAACTTGCTAAACCAACCAAGACCAAACATTACCAGCATTGTAGAGATGATACCAAGATTACACTTGCCACACATTTTTTTGAAGGAAGACTCTGAAATCATACTTCCATGATGCATTTTGTATCGTTGCCAACCTAAACTTTTTCTTTAGGAATTCCACTCCCGTAGTAGCCAGATGATGATGTTCAATTAGCTCAAGACCCCACAAATCGAGGAAGAATGGGTAATATTTGACCATTGCACCAAGAATCGTGAGGATGCCTACATCTAGCGTGGCAACCTCAAGAGCCTCGTCCAAATCCACCAATAAGTCTTTCTTAAATAGCTTCAACATAAGCACCTTCGCATCTCTTTTAGGAACACTCAAGTCCAGTAGCCCCACCAAGATCCTGGATGAAATGTTGGTGTCTGGATGATATCCTTTTTCCCCCTCCATAAAACCATGCCTAACGATACACTTGATAGCCCCAAATGTTAAATAGTCAGGGTGTCGGATGATGCACCGTAACCTTGAGGAGGTTATGGGGCCAAGAAAGTCCATAGTACCATTTGTTGCTATGCAACTGGACCAGAGTATCCAAAATTCCCATCTCTAGTTCCTTTGTAGAGATGTTAATCACAAACATAGCCATGTTAAAAAGGAAGAGCTAAGTTGCCCAATTTAATCTACTGCAGACAGATAGAACCCCAATGCAATGTCAATTCGCCACCTCATAACCGACCTTCATATTATGGAAAGTAGGTGAAAATAATAATGATAAGTGAATCCTTGGAGATCATGATTGAAGCCAAATACACCACCAAGCCTCAAGCATGTAGAGCGTCTGGTGAAAGGACCTAAAAATTTTAGCACCCCAATTCATAATTAATATCATCAGCCCCACGAGCCATGTGAAAACTATGAAGCCAATCATATCCCAATCCACCTTACTGCCAAATGGGAAGCCAAGTGGAAAAAATTTAAGCTAGATACACCACCCATGATCGTAGCCTCTCCACAACGGCCTTGTGGAGAGGCTCCTGCCCAACCACCCATAAATAATTAAAATAATTATTTAATTATAGTAGAAAAATGAAAAATAATTAAATACAATTAGAATTTGTTTAATTATAGAGGAAAAGAGAATTAATTAGTGACATAATTAAATAATTTATTTAATTAATCAAGGGAGGAAAAAGGAGAAAATGATGAATTAATTAAATAATTAAGAATTATTTATTTAATAGAGGAATATGACCTTAGAAGATAATTAAATAATTAAAATTATTTAATTATGCAAGTAGAAGGAGGAATTGATATGAAAAATGATGTTCATAGGCTTAGGACATTTTTTAGTGTCTACACATCTTTTATTGGAGTTTTTGTAACAACCTCTTTTGAGCCTTCAATGCTACTATGAATAGGTTAGATTCATCATCATTTACTTTTAGAATACCAGTAAACCAAATAGTTTCATCAACTTTCACATTTTCGCTTTCTACAATCCTCTTCAATCTTTTGTTGTAACATCTAGATATGCCTCACTTCTTAAAGAATAACCAAGAAAAATGCCTTCATTGGATCTAGAATCAAACTTACCCAAATATTCTAAGGCATCTAATTGATGTTGGTCTTCCTTTCCATAACTCATATGGTGTCTTATCAGTCTTGCATCTGATACAAACTCTATTCAAAATGTATACAATAGTCTGTGTAGCTTCTCTCCAGTACATATTCGGTATATTTTCTTGACATAATATTGTTATTTCCATCTCCGATACAGTCTGGTTCTTTCTTCTTCCAACTCCATTTTGCTGTAGAGTCCTAGGAGCTGAAAATTATCTTCAGATCTCATGCTCTTCATAGAATCTATCATACTTCTCAGAAGTGAACTCTCCACCTCGACCAGATCTCAAAACCGTGATTGTTCTTTTGGTTTCATTCTATACTAAGGCCTTGAATGCCTTAACTTCTCAAATGCTTTTAACTTTTCTTTCAGAAATTTAATCCAAGTCATCTTAGTATAATCATCAATGAACATTATGAAACACCAATCTCTTTGTAGAATTTTTTTCCTCATAAGTCCGTACAAATATACATATCCACCAGATTTAATAGTTTTCATGTAGAATACTCCTTAGCAGGATATTTCCTTCTTGTCTACTTCTCTTCATGACATGGCTTACAACTGATTGATTGAAGCTTCTTAATCCTTGGAATATCCCAAACTAGTCCTTTTAAAATAATCTTTACAATATCATCAAAATTCATATGTCCTAACCTTTTGTGCCAAATCCAACTTTTTTCTATCTACATAATGAAACAACCTTTTCCATTTAGCTCACTTAGATGGTATATATTACTATTTATCCTGCTTCCTTTCATAATTAGTTCATTGGTGCTTGATTCCTCGATTTGATATTCTTCAACACTAAAAGATAGCTTATAACCCTTAGAACACATTTGACTAACACTTAAAATAATACACTTTAAACCTTCAACATACAAAACATCATGTGTCTTTATTCTACCACCATCAAGGCTTAATGTACCCTTACTAGAAATTTTGGAAATTAATTTATTTCCAAGGGTCACAAAACCACCTTCAAATTTAGTGAAATTCATGAACTTAATTTTATCTACAATCACACATCTAGAGAAACCACTGTCTATGATGGTCCATAAGTTATTCTCCTTCTCAGAATGCAACATAGTTTGAGAAATCATCAACTTTTTTGACTTCTTTTCTTCAAGATCCTTCTTCCAAATTTTTTTTAACTCATGACTTCTACTTTCTAATCCTTTTCTTCCACTTTCTGATAGAGGAGGACTCATAAAATTGCTTTTGCAGTTCCTTGCAATGTGTCTAATTTTTTTGCATGTGTAGTGATGATATTAAAATTGTACAAAGGTGCAAATGCATTATTGATAATAATGTTATTTCTTCTTATTAGAGATTTCCTATACTCCATAGCTTTATGTCCAAAATTATTGCAATTTAAACAATAACTAGAGAAAGGATAATTGAACCTGGTGTTGTATCCTTGTCTTCCAGATCTTATTCTCTTCTACACTTGAAGAAAGCCATCATTATGTCATAATTTCATCACTTGTCATGGTTCTTTCATAATTTGAACTTCTGGAGTCTATCATTTTCAGAATTTCCTTAACAAAATTCATAGATATATTGTTATGTCACATTGTCCTTCTGATCATCAAAACCTATTCCAATTTTGACATGTGGAGCTCTCTGACATCCCAATATTGATCTAAGGTTTCAGTACTCTTACCAAATTTCATTTGTAGCTATTGATTCACTTTCTCAAGCTCTTTTCTCATTATCATAATTTCTACTTCTAGCTTCTCACAATCCTTATCTCTTAATAGAGAATTTAGCTCTCTGACATCCCAATATTGATCTAAGGTTTCAGTACTCTTACCAAATTTCATTTGTAGCTATTGATTCACTTTCTCAAGCTCTTTTCTCATTATCACAATTTCTACTTCTAGCTTCTCACAATCCTTATCTCTTGATAGAGAATTTCATGATATACCTTTTATTTAGTCCCCACTTCTACAATTTTGTTCTTTATCCTTTTGGTTTTTCTTCTTACCAGAGCTTTCCTACAGTCCACAACTTTATGTCCAAAATTATTGCAATTTAAACAATAACCAGAGAAAGGATAGTTGAACCTGGTGTTGTATCCTTGTCTTTCAGATCTTATTCTTTTCTACACTTGAAGAAGTCCATCATTATGTGTCATAATTTCATCACTTTCCATGGTTCTTTTAGAATTTGAACTTCTAGAGTCTATCACTTTTGGAATTTCCTTAGCGGAATTCATAGACTATTATGTCACATTTTCCTTCTGATCATCAAAACCTATTCCATTTTTTTACATGTGGAGCTCTCTAACATCCCAATATTGATCTAGGGTTTTAGTACTCTTAACAAATTTCATTTGTAGCTACTGATTCACTTTCTCAAGCTCTTTTCTCATTATCACAATTTCTACTTCTAGCTTCTCACAATCTTTATATCCTGATAGAATTTTTTTTGTTAGAAAATTTTCAATCCTTTTTGCCTCTTTAGTTTGGGTCTTTAGATGAAAAATCATCTTTTCTACTTTCTTCAAATCTTGAGATACCTTTTATTTAGCCCTCACTTTTACAATTTTTTTCTTTAGCCTTTTGATTTCTTTTCCAACACACATCAATTCTTCCACAAGATCTACTTCATCTTCATTGTTTCCGGAATCTATTTTGCATCTCCTTCGACAATCTCAAAAGCCATGAACACAACTTTATTATTTTCATCTTCAGAGATATCTTCATCTTCTTCTTAAGTAGAGTAATATTCTTCTTCATTAGTGTAGAAGCCCTTATGTTTCCTCTGACCTTTATACCTTCTCTAAAATTATTTCTTTCCATTCTTTGTTTTAGTATTGTTAGAAATCTTATAGGGAGACTTATCCATAAAATTTCCTACTTCACCACAATTAAAACACTAAAAGGGTAACTTGCCTTTGTACTTACCAAAACATCTCTGTAGCTTCCTCATAAAATTTTCTTCTTCTAGATCTGATCCAATATCATAATCTTGATCATATTGCTTCTTAGATACTCTGAATGTAACCTCTTTCCTTATTGAATCTTCACTTTCAAATCTCTGTTGCAAAGACAGTTTTTGTTGCACCAAAATATCAACCTGTTAATGCCTGATACAACCATTAGAGTTAATGAATCCCTGGGAGGTTGTTAAGCCATGTCACGAACCCGAGTGCTATGATACACAACATAAGGAGACCAAGGGTGCACACCTTATAACAATCCCCCCAAGTGCAAGCGAGGGGTTCAAACCTATGACCTAGGATCTGATACCAATTGTTGCAAAGATGGTTGTCGTTGCACCAAAAGATCAACTTGCTAATGCTCAATACAACCATTAGAGTTAATGAATCCACGAGAGGCTGTTAAGCCATGTCATGAACCTGAGCACTGTGCTGCAAAACACAAGGAGACCAAGGGAACACACCTTGCAACAATCTCATCTCAAATGTAGTTATAATTCCATGTAGTTCAATCAAATTCAAAGTGTTCAAATCCTCATCTTCTTCAATAGTAGAGAATTTAGAATTAAACCTTCTAGGGAGAGATTTGAGTACCTTTTTCACAACATTCTTCTCTTTCAAATTCTCACCAAGACCTCAGATAGAGTTGATAACTTCATCAACCAGGAGTAGGAATGCAACAATATTTTCATCTTCTTTCATCTTCAAACCTTCAAATTGAGCTCTATACATTTGTATGTTTGCCTCTTTGACTTTTTCATCACTTTCATAAATGGTCTACAATTTATCCCATATATCCTTTGTTGTTTTGCATTGCATCACTCTCATAAGTTCATAATTAGTCAATCCACATAAAATAGCATTCCTTGCCTTAGTATTGAGTTCACAAGACCTCTTTCCAACTTTATCCCTAGGAGGGATTTTAGGAATATCATATCCTTCTACTACTAACATCCAAATTTCCATTCCTAAATCCATCAAATTGGACACCATCCTAACTTTCCAAAATGCAAAATTTGATCCATAAAAAATTGGTGCTTTATTTCTAGAGAATCCTTCTCATGCCATCCTAGACATACCATATGTTGTTAGGCTTCCACAAAGGAACTTGGCTCTAATACCAATTAAAGGGAATTCGATTTACTAAGAGGGGGGTGAATGAGTAGATCTACTTAATTCAAAATTCTCAACTACAACATTGATTAACAGTTCATGCAACTTAGAACTTTTGCTACAATTAGCAAAATATATTATTTTACTCAAAAAATCCCATATAAGCAATTAAAATATGAAATCATAGATCAAACACACGAACACTATACATACATGGAAACCCAAGATGGGAAAAACCATGTTGAGAATAACTAATTGGATCTACTATCCAAATCCAGTCTCATAATGCAGAAATACATAATTGAATTTTACACACTGAAGTTGGCACCAACCTATTGGAGAAACTAATACATGATGTATCTATAGGAACAAACCTACTGAGACACAAATCTACAAATGAAACAATACAAGTAGAAAATAATTCCTACCAAAATACAATGAAAAATATTACAGATCTTCAATATAACTCAAAACATGCCAAAGTCACAGTTGACACTCTTCTTCACTGCTTATGATCTTTTGATACTATTGCTCTCTCTTTTCTTCACACTTCCTCACCAATTATCAACTCTTCTTCACACAGGTGTAATTCTAATTCATGTGGTAACTTTCAGATACACACACATACATTACAATACATCTAAACATTTGAAATATATACATGACATTACATTAACACTCTTCCATGTCGACCAAGGATCCGCAAAGAGCCAAGACAACATAAGGTGGACCTGAATTTAAATTTCATGAAATGTGTCTAGCAAGACGGTCCAAAAAAAAATTCTTTTCACCAACAAAACATGATGTCATGCACTACCACATGGACCTTAACGAATTCCTATGCTAACACCACATACTACTAGCCATTACTGCACACACCTTGAACTACAAATGGTTGACAATAGGAACATAAAGCCTTTTGTCACTTCAAACTTCTTGCATACTGAACATATCCTATGAAGGCTTAGGAAATCGATAGAACTAGTGTAGGCATACTCTCCTTTGAAACTATAGAGAAAAACTACATTTCTAAAAGAAATACTAACCATAATTGTATTTCAGAGAAATATCTCTTCCCAAAAGATATCCTTGTGTAGACTTTTAGGCTGCCACAATCATACTGACTATATACCCTGCATGGTATAATAATCGTAGAATACACACCAACTCCTGGAAAGGTAGACACATCTCACTAAAACTTGATTTAGTGATATGATTGATGAGAAAACTTCTTCATGATTATCACCTTCTGATACACATCATGTTTTGAAAACTTTAAGTCAAGGGGAATATAATGATAATTCAAGTATGATAATTCTATTACTCCTACAATAATTTTCATTCTTGATAACCTTGACATCAATGACAACCTATGCAACAATAAGTAGAGAGGGAAGGAGGAAGGGGGATAGATTGAGAGAGAGAGGAAGATGTAGGGAGGGAGAGAGAGAAAGGTGAGATAGAGAGAAGTATAGAGGGAAGGAGAGAGTGAGAGAGAGGTGGGAGGTATAAAGGGAAGGAGAGAGACAAAGGGAGAGAGTAGTTGGGAGGGAGGGAGGAAGAGGAAGAGAGGGATATGTGAGATAGAGAGAAGTAGAGAGGGATGGGGTGAGGGTGAAAGGGGGAGAGAGAGGTAGAGAGAGAGGTGATATAGATAGAAGTAGAGAGGGAAGGAGGACATGGATAGAGTATGAGAGAGAGGGAGGGAGAGAAAGAAGGAGGGAGGGAGGGAGAGAGAGAAATAGAGAGGGAAAGAGAGAGAGAGAGAGATAGAGAGAGGGAATAAGGAGAGAGGGAGAGAGAGATAAAGAAGTAGAGAGAGAGGAAATGATAGGTAGAGAGGGAGAGATGGAGAGAGAGGGGGAGATAGAGAGAAGTAGAGAGTAAAGGAGGAAGTGAGGGAGAGTAGTGAGGGAGAAAGAGGTGATATAGAGAGAAGTATAGAGGGAAGGAGAGAGAGAGAGAGATGGAGAGAATTAGAGAGGGAAGGAGGGAGAGAGGGAGAGAGAAGTGAGATAGAAAGGAATTAGAGAGGGAAGGTGAGATAGAGAGAGATAGAGAGAGGGGTAGGAGGGAGGGAGGGAGAGAGAGATAGAGAGAAAAGGATGGAGAGGTAGATAGGTAGTTATTGAGATCAAGGGAGAAAGAGTCTCAAATAGAGAGATAGATCTAGATAGATAGATAGATAGAGAGGTCTACAATGTAAGGGATATATAAAGAGTGAGATAGAGAGAAAAAGATGATAAATATTTTTGATTACTAAAATTTGACCTTCTGATTACTAACATTTTACCTGCTGATTATTAAAATTAGATTGTCTTAAATATTATAAGATCTTCCAAAACATAGAATCTACATTATAACTCCTAGAGATATGAAACCATTCTCAAACATCTTAAAACTATATATATGAAATATAACTTAAACTATAAGAAAGTAAATTTCTATATATAAATGCCACTTATACTTTCATCGAAAGAGAGAGAAAGAGAAAGAGAAGGAAAAATTAAAAGAAAAAAATCAAACACAAACAATAATGCAAGAACATTACAATGTAGTCACATTATGTCAATGCAATGACATAACGTGAAAGAGAAAGAGAAATAAAAAGATACAGAAAAATAAAATTTTCAAAAGAAAACAATAATGTGAGCACACTATGAACATTTGCACAACACAATTTACTCTATTTATTAAATTTTCTCATAAGCACTTGGAGACTAAGTACCAAAGACATCATCTTAGCTCATTACTTCATTCCAATTCACCCTCAGACTCTATAACAAAAAGAATATCTCCATATACTCACAACACTTCTTCAAGGTCTCAACTACACATGCACAACTTGTTTTCCTCTTTTTCACAATTTTCTCAATATCCTCAACATCTTCATCCCATAGTTGACATCAACGACAATACTAGTTAGTAGAATTCCTATTGACATCAATGAAAATTTACCATCGTACTTGCAACAATCTCCCCCTTTGTCATTGATGGAAACACAAGATGTGAAAATCCACCAAAGATCACACAACAACTTTAAACACTTTCTCCCATTTTTTTGGATTATATAGCCTACACAACATTCTTGAAACCTCTCCCCCTTATAGGAGTCTCTTTCTCTCTGGAAAAAAAATTCTCTCTTTTTTCACAAGATTCTCTCCCCCCCTTTGACATCAATGGAAAATGATAAAATGTTTTGCATTGTTCTCCCTCTTTTACATTGAACCAAAATTACCTACTCTAAATACTCCCCTTAGGAGTACACCCAACTAAATCAACAACACAATGAAAACACATGACACTACCTACTCCCCCTCAGAGGTAGCCACCAACATCATCCTAGAAAAGAGATAGATCCATACATCCACTTGACTAATGCATCTCCATATGCATCTAGTTCAAGAGAGGAGGGGAAATAATCCCCAACTCTCGAAGATACTCAAAAGTATCCTTAGGAAGAGCCTTAGTAAATATATCAACAATTGGATCTTTGTAGTAACATACTCAAGACTTAATTCATTCTCCATAAACTTCTCCCTCAAAAAGTGATACCTGATAGATATATGCTTTTTCCTTGAATGCATCACTAGATTCTTTGAAATATTAATTACACTGGTATTATCATAAAAGATAGATATAGGTTCGTCATATACAAATTTGATATCCTTCAATGTTTGTCTCATCCATAATACTATGTACAACATGATGTTGTTGTAATATACTCAACTTCTACAATGGATAAAGAAACTGAATCCTATTTCTTACTCAGCCATGACACCAATCTACATCCAAGAAAGAATGCACCACCACTTGTAATTTTCCTGTCATAACCACAACCAACCCAATTTGCATATGTATAAGAATTTAATGTAAAATCAATATCCTTAGGATATCACAAGCCATAATCCAATGTGCCTCTTAAATATTTGAATATTCTCTTAACTGCTGCAACATATGTTTCTTTAGAATTTTCTTGAAATCTAGCCACAAGACAAACTACATACGTGATATCTGGTCTAGTAGTAGTCAAATACAACAATCCACCAATCATAGATCTATAATTTCTCTTATCAACCTTAGGTGAATCATCATCTTTGTTCAATTTACAACTAGTCACCATAGGAGTACATATCGGTTTGGATTCATCCATTCTAAAATTCTTCAACATCTCTTTGACATACTTAGACTGTGAAATGAAAATTCCTTTATTTGTTTGATTGATTTGTAGCCCAAGAAAGAAATTCATCTCCCTATACATTGACATCTCAAATTATTTTTGCATTTCTTCAAAAAAATTCTTATACATATCCTCATTTCCACCAAAGATAATATCATCCACTTATACGACTACTATCAAGATTTTGTCTTCCTCAAATTTAAAGTAAAGATTACCATCTGTAGAGCCCTTACTGAATCCTTGTTGTATCAAGTACCTGTCTAATCTTGCATACCAAGCTCTGGGAGCTTGCTTCAAACCATATAGTACCTTCTTCAACTTACATTCTATATCTGGTTGATCTAACAACTGAAATCCTTTCAGTTGTTCCATATAAACCTCTTCTACCAATTCTCCATTCAGAAAAGCAGACTTCACATTCATCTGATAGACCTTAAAATATTTATGTACAACAAATTCCAAAACATACTGATAGCTTCCATCCTAGCCATGGGAGAAAACACATCCTCAAAATCTACACCTTCTACTTGTGAGTAGCCCTTACAAACAAGTCTTGCCTTGTTTCTTACTACTCCATTCTCATTCAACTTGTTCATGAATACCCATTTAGGTCCAATTATATTTTTGTTTTCTAGTATAGGGACCAATTCCAAAGTCTATTTTTTCTCTATCTACATAAGTTTTTCTTCTATTTCCTTCATCCAATATTCATCCTTACATGATTCACTTACTGATTTAGGTTCAAATTTTGAAAGTAAACACAAAATTACCTCAACTTCAACAAATTTTCTTCTTGTCAATACACCTTTCCTTTTATTTGCAATGATTTGATCTTTGGAATGATTCTTTTGCACAAACTTAGAGGTTTTAGGGGTCTTCTTCGAAGCTTCTTCCTCTTCATTCTACACTTCTTGTTCATCAGCTTTAAATCTTCTACTTCTTTGCAATCAGATTCATCTAACACATATCCATCTAATGCAATAGAATTCGGCAAGTATTCATCAACTTTAAAATTTTCACTTTCAACTATCTTTCTCAACCTTTTGTTGTAACATCTGTAAGCTTTGCTTCTAATAGAATATCCAAGGAAGATACCTTCATTAGACCTTTCATCAAAATTTCCTAAGTTTTCTTCTTCTCTTTTGATGTAACATTTTCTTCCAAACACTCTAAAGTACTTCATAGTGGGAATCCTTCCATACCATAACTCACAAGAAGTCTTTGTGCTATTAGCTTTAGCTTGAAATCTGTTAAATATGTAAAGAACAATATGAATAGCTTCTCTCTAGTAGACTTACGGTAGATTTTCCTCTTTCATGATAGTCCATGTAGCTTCCTAAATAGTTCTATTTTTCCTTTCAACAACTCCATTCTGCTAAGGAGTTCTAGGGGCATACAAATACCTCTTTATTCGATGAAGTTCACAAAATATATTAAAATTATTGGAGGTGAATTCACCACCTCTGTCAGACCTCAAGAAATTCATTTTCAAATCCATTTCATTCTCAACCATTGCTTTAAATACCTTGTGTGGCAACGAAAAAAGTATCCCTCTACGTTTTCATGCTTGTTTAGGCCCTCCTTGTTAAATTGAGCTTAATGTTGCCTTGATTTAGTGTTGTAATGTGTTTAACAAATTCACATTAAGTCTTGGGCCCTTGTAAACTAAATTGGACTTAGTTTTGTCTTATTTAGGCTATTGTAAAGTGTTGTACCACACTTTCACACTAATCTAGGGTTTCATTAATTAATTGGGCTTCTTTATGCCTTATTTGGCCTTATTTTACATCCACAAGCCTTATTTAATGCATATTTTTGAGGATAATCCTGACATAAACCAATATACAATCATAATTCATGTTTTTTTTGGATTGTATGGCCCAGATTTAGTGATCTGGGACTCATATGCCACCTTGGGCGTATGGGTCCCACCTTTAAGTTTCTGGGCCCCAATTTGGATTTCACATGAATCTAGGCATTTCTTTAAAAGTGTGTCCGAAAGCCTAGCCTAATGGGACTGATATGCCACTTCTAGTGTATGAGTCTCATGTGGCTTAAACCTAAATTAAATTCAAATTCTTGGTAGGATTTTATTCTCCTAGATCTGATGTCATCTTGTAGTGTTGTAATTTTAGGAAATTTGGCATAAAAAGTATAAATACAAGGTTACTTGACTCATTTTAACCTAATACTTTCATGACAGCATTCCTAATAGAAAATTGGTGATTACAAGTGTTTGCAAGAGCATCCAAGGGAATTCAAGATTTTACATGAGCATTTAAGAGTTGATTATCAAGTGTTTTAGAGAATTATTCAAGTATCAAGCATCATGTCAAAGTCATCATACATCATGTTTGTTTTTGAGCTAACATTTGTGATGTAGGGTTTCAATATTCAAGAAAGTATTCAATTCAAGGTCTACCACATTCAAGAAAAATTCAATATCTACATCCATTTGGAGCCATTTCATACATGTTTGCAACACTTTATTCCTAGGGTTTTGTGAGTTACAACATTATATTTTTTTCATTCATCATTCCTCCTTTTCATTTGATTTCATTACAAGGTTTGATTACCAAAACAAGGTTTGACCAAGGAAAACCCCTTTCTACTAACAAAACAACATTTTCCCCTCTCTCTAGTGTGTGATTTGTAGATCTAGGTTGAAGACACATTGAAGAGCAAGATTGGAAAGAAGTTGTCAAATTTGTGAAGTTATCCAAGTTGTCACCTTGTTTAGGATATCATTAAAAAATACAAAGCAAAATTCAACATTTCAGATCCAGAAATTAGGTTGAGAAGACAAAACAGGGATTGAAGAGTAGATTCAAGCCTTGATTCTCCAAAAAAGTCAAGCAAGACTGATATGCCACTTCTAACATATGAGTCCCAGTATAGTGAATTTTCCAGATTTTAGGAGTTCCAGACTTATCTCTGCTAGATTTTTGTTCCTACCCAGAAACCCTAATCTAGGACTAAATTGCCCATCCTAGTGCATGAGTCCTAGTGTGCATTAAATTTATCTTTTTCAACATTTTAGGTCTTAATTCAAGTTCCTACAGGTTTCCAGGTGCCCCTCTTTCCTTCTCCAATTTCCTATATTATGTTTTGCATTCATTTCTAGGCCATTTAGTGAATTTTTACACATCATTAGATATTTCATGTTACTAGTCTTTCCAAGCCCTAGCTTAGTGGTGAACCCCTCTTTAGTCATTAATTATACCCTAGGAGAAACCTTTAGTAGATCTCTCTCCTTCATTCCATCCTTGGATTGAGATCTCCAGGGTCCCCTTGAGTGAAACTAGGTGAAATAGGTCTAGTGCTCCATCTCCTAAAAGATTAGAGAGAGCCACCTATTTCCATTGTTTCACCTTTAATTTTCTAATGCATCAGATTTCTCTCTAAGAAAAGTAACCCATGTCATTCTAGAATAATCATCAATCAAAATCATAAAGTACCTATCACCTTGTATACTTATCAGCCTTGTAGGACCACAAAGTTCTATATGTACTAATTCCAATAGTTCGGTATAGATTGTTCCTTTCCCTTAAAGCTACTCCTCGTTTGTTTTCCAAATTGACAAATCTCACAAACAACATTGATAGGTTTTGTGATTCTAGGTAAATCCCTCACTGCATGAACTGAGCTAATTCTTTCTAAATTATCAAAATTCATGTGACACATCCTCTAGTGCCATAACCAACTATCATTAATATGAGACATAAAGAAATGACCATCAACACCCTTAAGTTGATAGATGTTTCCATCTATTCTCTTACCAACAACAATCACAGTTCTAGATCCTTTCCGGATCTCACATGCTTCATCATTAAACACAAGATTATACCCTTTGCTACAAATTTTTCTGACACTGATGATATTATGTCTTAATCCCTTAACATAGCAAAAATTGTCAGTATTATGCTTGCCATCAAAATTGATTGAACCTATTCCAAAAATATTAGCTCCTGAATCATCCCCAATTTTAACCAATCCTCCATCCTTACTTTTGTCTCCTATCATATGATTAGAGCAGCCACTATCAACAACCCAATAATTCTTATCTTCTTTGACATGAAAAGCAGATACCAAAGTACCTTCAACCTTATCCTTCATCTTTGGAATACTTTCCTTCACACAACTTTTAGGGTTCTAGTAGAACTAAATTCTTCTTTTATAGCCAAAAATAGACATTCCTCATCATCAAAATCTCCATAATTAGATTCATCATTAGAAATACCAGCATCTTCTTTCACATAGTAAGCTTTCTTAATCATCTTTCCTTTATTTTCCTTGTTCCTATTGTTTAGAGCTCTTTTTGGACATCTAGAAGCATAATGACCTATCTCACCATAGCTAAAACATTTGAAAGGTAATTTACCTTTGTACTTACTAGTGCCATTTTTCATCTTCCTCATGAAGCTAGCTTCCAAATCATCAAGATTTCATCACCTGATTCTTCAAACTTCTTTGATTTACTAGCCTTGAAAGTGGTCTCTACTTTTGTACCTTTCTTTAGTTTTCTCATTTCAAATGTAGTCAGAGTACCAATCAACTGATCTCTAGAATAATTATCAAAATTAAAAGTTTCCTCAATAGCAGATAATTTTTCACTATATAACAATCTGGAAGTGATATGATAGCTTTATTCACCACATTATATTCTTTAATTGTTGCACCAAGGCATCTCATATTACTTACCAATTCATCAACTCTCCGTATGTAGCTTTCAATTGTTTCATCTTCAGACAAATGCATCATTTCAAACTGCGCCTTCAAGTTCTACAACTTTACTTGTTTGACTCTTAGATCTCCTTCATAAATGCTTTTTAACTTATCCCAAACTTCTTTAGCAATTTTCAAACTCATAACTTTAACTAATTTGGTATATGAAAGACTATTCACAATAATGTACCTTGTCTTAGCATTGATCTCATGTGCCTTGATTTTTGCACTTGTACTTGGACCATTTGAAGATGGAGTATATGTATTCTAATAAGCCTTCTCAATCTCATATCCCTAAGCAGACAAATATCCTTCCATCTTTTTCTTCCAGAAAGTATAATTCGAGCCATTAAATCTAGGATATTCCAAAGGAATCTTGTTCCCCATCTCGGATCTACCTCAAGCGGTTAAGATCTTCTTCAAGGAACCTTGCTTTAATACCAATTTTTGAAATGAATAAGACAACTAAGACGGGGGGGGGGGGTGAATCAGTTGTAGAAAATTAAACCTTCAAAACCCTCAATAGTAATAAGATCCACAAACATTCATTAAACCCTTATTTTGTTAGTTTGATTAAACATGAAATGCAGATAAAAAAAACTGAAATCACAACATCATACATAAGAGAAAACCATATTTACATGGAAAACCCAATGAGGGAAAAACCATGGTGAAGATTAGCTCACAATATAAGTAATAGCAAAACTGGTACAAAAGGGGCTCACTGCCAGAATAGGACACACTATCCAAAAGGATCTCAACCAATGCTCACTGCCACAGAAAGAATACAAGAAGATAGAAGAAGAATGTTACATAGAGAAAACACTTCTGAATGCAACAAGAAGTCCACCACAATTGCTCACACAATTTCATAGTCTCACATGAAAGATTTCATATGCCTTCATCTCACTCCCTTCAAGAACCCTAACATGAAATTCGCATTGCTCTGCTCAATTTTGCATCACACACATTACTCACATCAATATTGCATCTATCTTGATTCTTACTCTTTTGTACCAACTCACATCAAAACCATACATATTTATATCAAGCTCTACCTCAAAAACTTTCTCCAATGTCGACCACTAGTTGTTATACATACAAATTCAAAATAGGTCGGCACCTAAACATTCCCGTGGTGGAAAATAACGAAAGGTGACCTACACAAATCCTTAGAATCCAAATAGATCCCAACACAAGAAATAAATCCTTATAGTGTGTTGAAGTGTGTTGGAGAGTCCTAGGGGTAGATAAATGCCTCTTTATCCCATGATTCTCATAAAAAAATTTAAACTCATTGGAGGTGAACTCTCCACCTCTGTCAGACCTCAAACACTTGATTTTCATATCCATTTCATTCTCAACCATAACTTTGAATGCTTTAAACTTATCGAGAGCTTCATATTTTTCTTTGAGAAAAGTAACCCATGTCATTCTAGAATAATCATCAATCAATAGCATGAAACACTTGTCACCTTGAAAAATTCTTACTCTCATAGGACCACAAAGGTTTGTATGCACCAACTCCGAAAATCTAGTAGTAGATTGTTCTTTGAATTTGAAACTTCTTCTTGCTTTCTTCCCAATTTGACATTCCTTGCAAACAACATTAATGGGCTTTGTGATTTTTTGTAGATCTCTCACAACTTGAACTAAACTGATCCTCACTAGGCTATCAAAATTAATATGACATATCCTTCTATTCCATAGCCAACTTTCACTAATCTGAGTCATAAAGCAGTGACCATCAACACCTTTAAGCTGATAAAATTTTCCATATATCCTTCTTCCAACAACAAACACATTTCTGAAGCTTTTTCTAATCTCACACCCATCATCCTGAAACATAAGATTATATCCTTTGCTATAAATTTTTCCAACACTCAAGAGGTATGTCTCAAAGCCTTAATGTAAAGAACATCATTTGTATTATGCTTTCCATCAAAACTGATAGAACCTTTTCCACATATCTCAGAAGATGTATCATCACCAAAATTAATTAAACTTCCTTCATATTTCTCAAGTTTAAATTTTTTTTTTTTGTCATCGGTCATATGATTTGAGAATACGCTATCAATAATCCATTAGTTCTTCTCCTTTCTAGAATGAAGAGAAGTCACTATAGCATTGTGACTTATTTCTAGAGCACTTTCCTTCACACATCTCTCAGAGTTAGCAGAATTAGTTTCACCTTTAATAATCGTGAACAAGCATTTACTATCTTCATCATCCCCATAATCAGATTTATCATCAGATATACTGGCATATTCTCTAACATAATAACTTTTCTTAATTTCTTTACCTTTGTTTTCTTCAAGTTCTTGTCATTAAAATCTCTATTTGAACACCTTGAAGCATAATGACCTATCTTACCACAACTAAATATTTGAAAGGAAATTTACCTCTATATTTACCAATACCATTTTTCATTTTCCTCACAAAACTTGCTTCTATATCATCAAGATCCTCTTGATCTAATTCCTCAGTCTTTTTTGATTTTCTAGCCTTAAAAGTAGTCTCAACTTTTGCATTACTTGTACCAAATTCTCTCATTTCAAAAGAAGATAAAGCATCATATAACTAATCTCTAGAGTATTTTCTTAAAACTTGAACTTCCTCAATAGCATAAGCTTTGTGACTATAAGATTTAGGAAGATTTCTTAGTACCTTCTTTACGACTTCTTCTTCTTCAAGATTTCCACCATGAACTCTAATTGAATTGATAACTTCATCCAACTTTTTCTTGTAGCTTGTAATGTTTTCATCTTAAGACATCCACAAGTTCTCAAATGTGATATTTAGATTTTTCATCTTAGCTCAAGCTTGACCTTATCATCTCTTAAATATAAATACTTTCCAACTTTGTCTAGATCTCTCTAGCATATTTCAAACTCATAAATTTCACAAGTTTTACATTAAAAATACCACTTAAAAGAGCATACCTTTCTTTACCATTGTTCTCATAGGCCTTGATCTCATCATGAGTTTTTGGACCACTAGTAGGTGTAGTGTATCCATTCTCAATAGACTTCCAATCTCCAAATCCAAGAGATACCTGGAAGCCTTCCATCCTTGTCTTCCAAAAACCATAGTTTGATCCATCAAACAAAGGAGCATCCCTATTGTGCACCATCCCAGATCTACCTTAAGTGGTTAAGATTTCTTCCAAGGAACGTTGCTCTGATACCAATTTTTGAGTGCACACAAAAAAATAAGAGGGGGGGTGAATCAATTGTACATTAAAACTTCAAAAACCATCATAAATATTCAAATCCACGACAACTTAATTAACCCTTAATTTGTTAAACTGATTAAGCATGAAAGTAAATAACAGAAACTGAACCACATCAACACTATGCATAATAGAACACCAAATTTACATGGAAAACCCAAAAATGGAAAAAATATGATGAGGATTAGCTCAAAATATAAAGTAATTATAACACTGAATACAATAGGCTCACTACTAGAGGGCTCACTTCCATGAAGAAAGAAGGGCTCACTGCCAGATTATAGAAAAGAAGAAAGAAGAATGTTACAGTGAGAAATATATCTCAATGCAATAGAAAAGTCCACCACAATATCACCAACACATTCGTAGTCCTTTTGAAGATTGTAGACACCTTCTACTCACTGCTTCCAGTAGTCTAACTCATTAAGCTTGCATTGTACTTCACAAATTCACACTTTACAACTCTGCAATTCACATCACATACAACAAAACACAATTCTCCATCAACTCAACACTTATTTATACTGTCTTCAACCTTGAAAACTTTCCCCAAGGTTGGATATGCACCAAAACCATGTAAATTCAAATTAGGTTTGCACTAAAATATTTCCACAATGGAAAGGAATGAAGGAGGACCACATCACACCTTAACTCATACCTAAATCTATTCATACATGCCACACCACACTTCCACAATCATTGAAGAAAACATGCAATTAGTATAAAAACCCAAGGTCAATTGAACCTATGTAAACACCATTAAAATTTAAGTACGTGCTTCCTCAAATCCAAAGATGACTCATGGACCACACACCACACTAAATAAACACCCTAAAATCCAAAAATATCCTTTGCAACAACTTTCACCTGAAGAATGTACACACCTAATACACTCAAACAACCTTAAATACTCTATAACTCAAGAAACCAACTTATTAAGCACCAAACCATGAATGAATTTGACTAAAGGTAGATATGATCATTATCAACCCACTTCTAGAACTGCAAGAAAAAAAACCAAACTATAGAGAAATGCAGACCAAAATCATCTCCCAAACAGGTCACTGCAACATAGTTCACACACTAGTGAACACAAATTCTTCTGCACATTGATCCAGAGGTCAAGAAATTTTGGATATAGAACCTTTAAACACCTCTGACCAAAATATCTGAACCATAAAAGAAGATCTTCAACCATGAATAAATGTGGAGAAAAAACCAAAACACCACATTGTACACCAGAACACCTCTGCAACACACTAATTTCCTCTTTTATTCAAATTTTCTCAAAAGTACTTGGAAACCAAGCACTAGAGACACATACTCATCATCTTTGACACTTCCTCATCATCACTAGACCAAAAACATGCACAAATAGAAGCTTATGAAAGTAACACTAGAGGTTGACACCAACAACGCTTACCAATGACAACATAATGAAACTAATCAAAGCATCAACAAAACTTCTCAACCATTACGAGTTGACATCAATGACAAAAAAACCATAAGCTTGCAACAGTCTCCCCTAATTGATGTCAACAAGCTTGGGGGAGATTGTTGAAGGCTTGAAAAGTTCCATTTAAAGGATTCCAATTGAAGAGGGTTTGAATCTCAAACCACCTTATATCAAACCCCCTTGGATATAGAACCTCGCTAGTTTTAAACCATACCTATAATGGAGTCTCCTTTATACCTATCAAAATGTTGATAAAAAGCCACTTTTGATTTACCTTTTTGGGGATCAAATAAATTCATTTAAATTTTATTTTTCTAAGTATGTATTCCTTATCATAAGCTTCCCAAAAAGCATAATTTTAAATATATTTAATTTTATTATTATATTTATTTTTTATTGCTTGTGAATGTAGGTTTTTCACTGAAAATCAAGCTCCTTGTTCTAGACATGTCGAAAAATAGCAGATTATAATTTTTTTTTGAATAATATCTATGCACTTGATATTGATGTCCTTGATCCAACAAAAAGAAAATTGAATTTCGATACATACAAAAAAAGTTGTGATCTAGCTCAAGTAAATGTATGTGTAAATTGTAATTGGTTTGACTTCAAAACTTACTTAAGGAAAAAAAAATTCAATAAAACACTATGAAACCAATTGCATGCACTAGATATCATAGTTACAAGGGCATGTGCAGGATCGTCATGGAAAAAACAGGCCCTTAAGTGGCAAAAAATTCAGAAAAATTAGAGTTAGGCAACTTGATGTAAAAATTTGAATAAGTTATCTATATTATTTCAAAACTGTGTAAGAATAGAATTTGTAACAAATTGAATGTAGTTTCTAAAATACTAGGTTTATTTTAAGAAAAAAAAATCTATTTAGTGAAAATTTGAAATTTCAATGCAGTAGTACTTAAATTTTAGGGAAAAAATAAGAGGTAGGTGTCTGTTTGACCACCCTAACCACATTAAAATGATAATATTTTTTTATAGGATTTTAGATATAGGAAGAGGACTCATGTCCCGATGTGATGCATATTTTTTTGTAATTTTTTTCCAAGTAAATAATTAATTATGATTTTTTATTACAACTTTTAAAAAGATAAAAACTCGTATATTTGACCACCTTAACTTGGTCAAAATTTCATGAAATTCAATTTTTCTTGTTTTAATCCTATAGTATGTGAAGCATAGAATGTGATGCATGCTTGAGATTCAAAAAACGTGAATATCGTTTGAAAGCTATAGATTTTTTTCAATCAACCTATCAATTAGGACTTTAGTCATTATTCAAATAGAAAATAAATAATAATTATTTATTACTTTTAAAAATAAAGCATAATTTGTATTGGTGGAAAACTAAGAATCTCCTTTAAAAACCCTTTTCATTTCATCAATTTTGGGTAAAAAAAGGTTGTCAGCCACATACCCTATATATACCCATCATATTGCCACTTTTTGGCCCATCATGATCTTGCACATACCCACAAATCTAAATTTGAAAAAATTAGAATTTTATCGTTCATATAAAAAAGTTACGTGTTAGCAAGTACACGCCACTCTTTAAAAATGGTGTTTACTATTAAAAACTAGTTTTCAAAGGAGATGGAAAAAAATACAATTTGATTCCAAATTTTTTAAAAAATATATATTTAGAATCTATAGACAAAATGTCACAAATCACTATTTTTCGTCATCTTCAAATTCCTCATGGTTTAGTAGCTATAGGTGCTCGAAAGGGAAGATTTAGTTGAAAAAATTTAGTTCAATGTCAAGTTTGGCCAAAAAGTGTAAACCACTATTGTGGGATCACTAATACACATATTCATACATGCATATATACATATATACACACATATATTTATATAGGGTAAAAGCAAGAAGTTGGGTCCACGAAGAGGGGAAGTTTCGGCTAAAACAAAAAAAAATCACAGGAATGCGTTCACATTTTAAATTAATGTGTACACGCTTTGGATTGGGTACCTGAGTCTAAATACGAATGCGTATGCATTTAGATTTGGATATGCACCCAGAAACATGTACGCATTACTAACACACACACATTGCTAACGTGCACGCATTACTAATGCACACGCATTACTAACGTGCACGCATTACTAACGTGCACGCATTACTAACATGCACGCATTACTAACGCGCACACATTACTAATGTGCACACATTACTAACGCGTACACATTAGTAACGTGCACACATTACTAACGCACACACATTACTAACGCGTACGCATTACTAACGCGCACACATTACTGACACACACGTATTACTAATGTGTATGCATTACTAACACGTATGCATTACTAACGCGCATAGATTACTAATGTGTATGTGTTACTAAAAGCTATTTAATTTTTAAAATAAACGACTGTATTATTCATTTTTTCATTGCAGTTTGGCCGACAAGCTTGAGGAAGAGAGAATTTCACATACGTGTTCCTGCAGGCTGATTTCAACCTAATTTTCACTACCACCTCCTCCCGTCGACATAACAGACCTCAGTGATCTCGGTCGGTGAATTCTGTTTTTTTTTTTTGCTTTATATCTTGCATTTTTTTTTTGTAATTGTTATTTAGTTTTTTTTTGTTTTTTTTTTACATTGAATATTTTATAGTTTTTAAATTGTATTTGTAACCAAAAACATCAACCAAACCAAAAATGTTAAATTGTAAATTGAAAACCATAAAATCTATACCTAAATTAATTAGAATTTGACCTAAATTGGACACAAAACTTAGAAATCAAAACCCTAAACCTTAGGTTCCAAAAAACATAGACCTAAAAACTAAAACCCTTAACCCTAAGACCTAAACCCTAAAACCTAAACCTAAATTAAATTTATAATGTCTAGATTTGTTGTCTTTTTACTACCCCTCAAATCACATATAATCCATAGATAAGTCTATTTATAATGTCTAGATTTGTTGTCTTTTTACTAGCCTCAAATCACATAATCTACAATAATAACTTCTTAAGAAAATTTCATATCTTTATAATAATTCTTTATTTAAGCCTTAATTTAGATATGATCACATTCAACCTTTCATAATTCTTGTATATTTTCCATACAAGGAGTGCATATCTAGCACCACATTCTACATTTTCAAGGAAATAATAACTTGTTTCAAATATGGCCTTAATAATATTTATTAGTGAGCCCAAGATTGCATTAGTAATACCTTTTATCACTCCTAATCCTTATTCTCCACCTCTAACAAATCTTCAAATACTTGGTGTGGTCACTTTTCCAAGTCCTTGCTCAATTTCTTTAGCAATATTCACCTATGTTCATAATCTTCATGCTTAAGTGCACAACAAGTCCCTAAAATTTATATCTATGTCCCTATACATACCTCTAAGGAACTCAAAACCAAGTATCGAATTTCATCAAAATAGGCTTGGCAAGTACAATTTACCACTCAATTTTAACCTTGCAAGGAAAATGAAACCATATGGTTACTAGAAGTCAACAAAAAACCAATTGAATATACACAATTTAATAAAATTAAACTCTCTATCATAAAATAAATTTTATATGAATATGCTTGTTGGCTCTAATTCTCAAAATCAATTTTATTGCAATAAAAATTCAAGGTTCATGGTCTCTAATAGACAATGAAAAGGAATGGACAATTTATAATTTTATATATTCCTCTTCATGGACCTAATAATTAAAACTTTCAAAAGTGACAATATTTGAGACTTATAAATATGTCTATCAAATATATAATAACAAAACTTGAGAATCTTTTGAAATAGCCATTATTATCTTCTCAAACTAGTAAGGAAATATTGGCTAGTTAAGAAAAAAAACTCTAGAAATTTTGTTAGAAATTAATCCAAAATATCACCTTCCCAAAATCACACAATCATGAAATGCAAACAATAAATTATGATCAAATAGCTCATTAAATTATACATAATACATTTATAATTTTTTCGCTTGTCAAATCAATGAAATAGGACCTTGATATTATTATTTAAAGATTTTAAATTACGCCATTGTGTTAAAATCAAAATTTAAGATAGAGTGAGAATTTAATCAAGGGTATGTACATGACTTTAATTGTATAATTTAATGTACATGTTGTAGGGGAGGCTGTAATTGTTTGTATAAATTTTACAACATAAATTAGTCTAAATTTTCATGCTATTTATTTTTTAATGTTTTTAATTGTCTTCAAATCAAATGTATTTTTAATTTGTAAACGTTCAATGTGATTTATAACTTTCAAATTGTGTACATTATTTAATTATTTTGCTGATATATATTTTTTAATTGTTTAACATGCAGTTGACATTTCATTGAACATGGAGCTTGAATTTAATATAGAGGATTTTATACCGGTAATGAACAACCTAAAAATCCCATACATCCACATTTGCCACCACGACAAAGCCCCACACCTTCACCCTCTCCACCTCCTAACCCCCCACACCCTATAGTAGATCAGGCTCAATTAAGAGAGAGCATTAGAGCAAACCTTAATATGATTCAGGAAAATATATATTTGATAAAAAATGAGCCTAACATTCCCCCCATTTTTCATGGTTTTCATTTTTATATGCAAACTATTTTCGATTTTGTTCAATCTATTGATGCAGACCTAGATAGGTTCCATCAATGGAGAGAAGAGAGGAGAAAGTTCTATGTAGATGGACTGTCTTATAAAGAAATTATCCATGACCTTAAAATTACCAAACAAGGTATTTTCCAACATTTCTTTAGCCCCCAAACAAACAAACCAATTCCACCCACTAAAAAATGAATTTCAATTAAATGGTGTAGGAACCTGCAGATAGTTGCAAATTTTTGGGATAGATGGTGGATGGTGTTTGATACTCCACCACATGGAAATTGCGAGGTGCCTCTTTAATTTTTGAGAAATTTATGGGCTAAGTTTGAGTTGGGTTTAAAACCTAACTATTTTCATATGAGGTCATTTCAGGGAGTTGGGCGTGGCATGCCCCAACATAGATTAGGAGCACATGTCGATCCTTAGCGACGTGCTCCGATTGCTCCTATTGTTGCTCTTCCTTCTCCTAGCATTCCTTCTGCATTTCAACTGTAGATGATATTGTTGACATTAGGAGCATTGATTTCTCTTTTAGGATATCTCACTCATCAGACTACACATGTGATGGGTCAAGTGGGAAATAGAGAGCATGGAGACTCAGGCTATGGGCATACTCAAGCATCCACTTCAGATGACCCACATGCATCTAGGACAGAGTCATATATGGATTTACTATATTTTGAGGATCACCCTACACATGTATGTACATCTTTTGAACTTAGGCACATTTTAATTTATTTGAAATGTGCAAAATTCATGTAAATAATAACTTTAAATTATATATATAATATAATATTAATTCAAGAAGTGTTTGGTGTAGATGCATGATCACATGATGCCTCAATCTCAATATGATCATGTTTATATTTCGAGTGTTGTAGAATTGGGCTCACCTTTTGGTCAGGTACAAACCAATATATATTTTAATTTATGTGGACATATCTAATTTAATTTGAATTTGTACACATGTGTGAAATGATATATTGTATCTAGATGCAGGGAGGTCATGCGATACCAAGTACCGACCAACCACAAGTTGTGGTGAGTGCTCCTAAGTCATTGTCAGCTATTATGTATGGGCCATCTCAGGTGCGTGATTTCAAAAGTTTGTTAAGTTTAAAATAAATATACATCATAGATCTAATTTAATTTGAATTTGTACACATGTGTGAATGATCTATACATTGAACTACATGATCTATATGCAGGGATTTCATGCAATACCCATGGCGAGTGCACTTGAGACATCATCGGCTTTTATGCATGGGAAATCTCAAGTTCGTGATCATGAGGTCATATCATTCAAGGTTGTAAACTTTACTAAATTATCTCCTATACAATTTTTAGAGACCTTTTAAATATATATATTTGAGGTTATAACATATTGTTTTCTTTATTTGAATATGTAGGAATTAGTAGATCAAGCATTTGGACCTTCTCAATTGATAGTCATACTACCCATTGAAAAAAATGTTCCAATAGATTCACATGATCATATGGTAATTTATGCATGCTAAAAAATATTTTTACTATATTTACTAGATATTTAATTAAATTTATTTTTATCAAGTTTATATTTTCAAGTTGTTAAATTAAATCAAAATTTCTAAATAACTTTAAATCTAATTTCAAGTTTCGTGTACTCTTGTACAACATGATACATGTACATCTAGTCCATGTGGAGCAAAGAGGAGACTTGATTTGACTGATCGCCCTAATAGTTAGATGGTTTTAAATTTTATGGACTATAGATCTAGTTTATTTAAATATATGTGTTGTACTTGACATATACATTTTGAACATGATATTTCATGGACCATTTCACATACATTATATTGATTAATATGATCATGTTTGTGTTTGTTTATATATCGGTTGAATTTAATATAATGATTATATATGCACTCAATTATGATCGTGTTATGTTCATTTTGATGATTATATGCACTCATGTATGTATATATATTTTATCTAATTTTCAAGTAATATGCACTATACAAATTCTTATCTAGAATCAAATTATATATATATTTACATGCCATTGTTGAATTAAGTTTAGACATACATCTTTAAATGATTAACTCTTAAATTTAATAATTTATCACATCATGGTTAGGTGACAAATAAAAAAATTCCTTAAATAGTTCAGATCATATTCATAATAAATTAAGGGTAGGTAATTTTAACTATTTTACAATTCTAGCAAATATTTGAAATACTGAACAAAAATATATCTCCTTGTATGTATAAAATGTATAATCTATACAATTGAACAATTATATAAAATGTGGTAAATATAATATATGATTTGTATAAGATAAAATTGGAACAAGATATTTAAAAAGTGGCTAATAAGTTCATTGAAGTTCATACATTGAACAAACATATATAATGTATATTGATGTTTAATACAACTACATAACATGATGAAACATATGTGCATGTAGATACAATTAAAGCTTATCAACTTTTAGCTCAAGACCAAAAATTGATATTTACATAGTCTCTTGATATATTTTTTTTACAGTGACAATCACATGGTAGAACGACTTGATGGTAACCTGCAGAAATAATTAATGTAAGTAAAGTAACTATATTTTTTATGAGTCATTTAACTAAATAATTCATGTGAGAAAAGAACAATATATAGTAATAGTTAGAAAATTGGATCTTATAAATTCCTTACAAATTCAAGTGATGTTTTCCATGGGATGGATTAAGGGGACCTAAGAGGATATAGGTTAAGGGGTCCTAAGAGAATTCCTTAAGGGGAGATAAGAGAATGACTTAAGGGGATGCAAGAGAGTGGATTAAGGGGAGTTAATAGAATGACTTCAATGGATGCAAGAGGGTGGATTAAGGGGAGTTAAGAGAATGACTTAAAGGGATGCAAGAGGGTGGAATAAGGGGATGCATCTCATGAACCCTAGGATATGGCTTAAGGGGAATTATGAGAGTGAATTAAGGGATGCAAGAGAGTGGATTAAGGGGATGTAAGAGGATATGGCTTAAGGGTCCTTTAAGAGGATGGCTTAAGGGGATGCAAGAGGGTGGATTAAGGGGATGTAAGAGGATATGACTTAAGGGTCCTTTAAGAGGATGGCTTAAGGGGATGCAAGAGGGTGGATTAATGGGAGTTGATATAATGACTTAAATGGATGCAAGAGGGTGGATTAAGGGGAGTTGAGAGAATGACTTAAAGGGATTAAGAATCTCATGAACCCTAAAAACCCTAAACCCTAAACCATAGGACCTAAATCCTAGGAGATGAAACCTAAACCATTAACCCATATAGATTTATTATTCTAAGCATCTCATGAACCCTAGAAACCCTAAACCCTAAACCATAGGACATAAAGCCTAGAAGATGAACCCTAAACCCTTAACCCATATAGAATGACTTAGGGGATGCAAGAGGATGGATTAAGGGGATGTAAGACGATATGAATTAAGGGTCCTTTAAGAGGATGACTTAAGGGGATGCAAGAGGTTGGATTAAGGGGAGTTGATAGAATGACTTAAAGGGATGCCAGAGGGTGGATTAAGGGGAGTTGAGAGAATGAAGTAAAGGGATGCAAGAAAGTGGATTAAGGGAATGCATCCCATGAACCCTTATATTTGTTATTCTAATCATCACATGAACCCTAGAAACCCTAAAACCATGGAGATGAACCCTAAACCCTTAACCTATATAGATTTTTTATTTTAAGCATCTCATGAAACCTAGGATATGAAGATCCTAAACCCTTAACCCTCAGACCTAAATCTTAGGAGATAAACCCTAAACCCTTAACCCATATAGATTTGTTATTCTAAGCATCTCATGAAGTTCCCTAAGATATGAATACTAAACCCTTAACCCTAGGAGCTAAAGCCTAGGAGATGAACCCTAAACCATTAAACCATATAGATTTTTTATTATAAGCATCTCATGAACCCTAGAAATCCTAAACCCTAAACCATAGTACCTAAACCCTTAACCCATATTCGATTTTTTATTCTAAGGTTCTAAGCATCTTGTGAACCCTATAAGCCCTGAACCATAGGATCTAAAGCCTAGGAGATGAACCCTAAACCCTTAACCCATATAGATTTGTTATTCTAAGCATCTTATGAACCCTAGAAACCCTAAACCATAAACCATAGGACCTAAAGCCTAGGAGATGAACCCTAAACCCTTAACCCATATAGATTTGTTATTCTAAGCATCTCATGAACCTTAGGATATGAAGATCCTAAACCCTTAACCCTAGGACCTAAAGCCTAAGAGATGAACCCTAAAACCTTAACCCACATATAGATTTGTTATTCTAATCATCTCATGAAGTTCCCTAAGATAAGAATCCTAAACCCTTAACCCTAAGACCTAAATGCTAGGATTTGAACCCTAAACCCTTAACCCATATATATATTTTTATTTTGAGCATCTCATGAACCCTAGAAATGCTAAACCATAAATCATAGGACCTAAGGCCTAGGATATGAGACCTAAACCCTTAAACCATATAGATTTGTTATTCTAAGCATCTCCTCTTTAGTAGGTACAATTGCATGAACTGTCAAATATTGGGAATTCATAATGGTTTCTGTAATAACAAGAATATCACTGCAAAATAGTGAGGGCGTCATAATCATTAGTTCTTTCCATCAAATTGCCTCAGGGAATTCTAAACCATTAGGAAGTGAGTTGCAAAACAAAAATACACATTGAGAAAGGTCAAATTTATATACAGAGGAAAAATTAGCAACTATGAAATAAACTAAAACCCATGGACTTAACTTGGAACAAAACAAGGTTCAACATAGGATGCAAAAAAATTCACTTATAGATAAATAACTTTTACTAGACTAGAAATAGTAAAATTCAAAATTTGCATCACATTACACTCAATATTTAATCATAGAATTAGATACCATTATCCATTATATTTAATTTTTAAACCTAATAATTAATTTTATAACATATTAACCTAAAAAAATGATACAGTCTTAATTATTACTCTAAATTCATTTGTATTAAATTATAATCAATTCATTTGATTAAATTAAACTAAGTTGAAGAAATTTTATTTTATTTTCTTTTCTCTTATAAATATTTGAAGTACCCAAATCATAATAACTTACAACTATAATACAAGCCCATGTTCTAAGTTATTATTTTGTTTTCCACATTTTATTAAACTTATGATTGAAAAACTTGCTTAAAGATGGTCTCTCATAATCTATACTCTTGACTTAGAAAATAAAAGGTGATATTAATACTATGATCTCGATGTAATCATAAATATAAATTAATTAAAAAATAATATTGAATAAATTAAATTATTATTATTATTTTTAATAAATATAAATTATCATTTATAAAATAACGTTAAACATTTTTAAAAAGATGGTGGAAAAGATCACACCCCTAGAATCTATTCAGAAACCATAAAAATATAAATTTATTATTTTTTTATTAACACTGCTGGCTTTATTTTGGCAATTATGCTGGGCAATGTTTATGCAGGTGACAATTTGCACCATTCACCGTATTTATTAATTAATTCAAAATAAAAAGTGCTTTCATTTTTTATTTTGAATTAATTAATAAATACGGTCAATAGTGCAAATTGTCACCTGCATAGACAATTCCATTATGCTGCCATGCAATTTTTAACTGCTTCACTCGTGAACAAAACAAAGATCGTTTACGAAAGCTGAAAAAAAAACCTGTAATTTTTCAAGGAGGGGCGTCGTCATTGGAACCATATATCCTTGTATTTATACCAGCGAGCGCATGCTGAGTAGTAGGCCAAATTCACGACCCCCATTACGCAGAGAAGAGCGTAGAAGTAATCAAGACGACCCTCGTTTATGTTATTTGCAAGCCAGTCGCTGTTTTTATGAATAACACAGACCAACAAACTCCTGAAATAGAAGCCCGCCGCAAGCCCTGCAGCGACCAAAGCTGTGGCTGTGCTGCGTACTGTTTTTGGAAATTCAGCATAGAAGAAATCAGTTTTCCCTGTGCTTAGAATCAGTTTTTGGACATGTTGAGGAACTGTCCATAGTGCTGATTCCTCTGCAAGACGGTTCTCATGGACTGCATTCAAGCGCTTTTTTTCCACCATGGCGGCTACTGCCATTGCTACTGTTTCAATAACCATGCCTGTGCCTAATCTTCACAGCTGTGTTATTTTTATCCCCTTGCTTTCTGCCAAGGGAACCACCACTTTGTCATAGAGTGGTAATGTTATTGCAGAGGCCAGGATATTCAAGACAACGTAGGAAGCTGCTGGTATTTTGAAATGGGAACCCAGATGCCCGTCCATTGTCAGTGCCTGTAAGACTGAGAATGTGATCTGCTGTGAAGACATAATGGCTGGGATGACTGTACAAGACCAGATTACCAATGTTTTCAGAATGGATTTAAGCTGTTCTACTTGCTCAACTGTGGAGAGTCTCCATGTGTTCTGGTTTATAAGCCCATCTGAGGAAAAGTCTTCGGTGTTTTTATGGCTGCTATGTTGAGAAACCTGTTAGCAGTTTGTACATGATTGCTGTTGTTAGTAACCTGAAACTCCAGAAGAATTATATAGTTCAGGAATTGTTTTATCAGTCTATAAGTTTTTATTTTGAGTTGAGAGATTGAATAACAGTTCAATTTTGTGGGAAATTTATTGTTTGTAGGTGATTTTGAAAAGGATGAGAAAAGCAACAAAAAAAAAAAAAAAAAATTTACAGAAAAGAAGTGTTGAGAAAGAAAAACTAGAGAAAACTGCTGCAGCAGCAGAGATGTGGAAAAGAACAGAATAAGGTAGAGAAAGTAAGAGAATATACAGTGAGAACAATCTCTGTAATCAATTTGTAACTCTAAATCGAAAATATATTTCTCTGGGTTTTATTCATCACTCTTAACTTACGAAGACTACTGCATAACTTATTCTAAAAAAATTCTTGAGGCAAACAAATATTGAGGTGAAAGATAAATACCTGAGCAGCTGTGTAAGGGGAAGCCCTGACTCAATTCTCCCTCCATTGTATAAATCCTCTTCATTGGAAGGAAATGGCAGATGCCTTTTTCTGAGGCACGCCACTACCACTTGGGCAAGCCCTGTGTAAGCGCTGCCCTCTGGACGGACACGAATGTATAACTTTGTCCCCGAGAAGAAAAATACCAGGGATATTCCTTTCAGTATCGCACACAGCGCAAATCCCGTTGCCCAGCTTACACTGGATTGAATATACACAATTACAGTGGAGGCTATCACGATTGAAACAAATAGCACACAATAATACCAGTTAAAGAAAACCTGAATCTGTATCATTCCTTTTGCACTACCCTTTTCAAACTGATCTGCTCCAAAAGCCGCTGTATTGTATCTTACTCCTCATGCCGATGCTGCAATTGTTAAGGCGAAATAAAGATACAGAACTGCGTACTGTCCCTTGGCAGGAGCATCGCATCTTCCCAAAGCTTGTTGCTGGGGGCCACATGTAGGTGGTCTTAAGGAGTCTATAATGGCTATTAGCATTATAATGATCATTGCTTGAAACAAACACACAGTTACTACAAAAATTTGGAAAAAAAAAGGAAAACTTGAGCACAGATGGTACAACTCTTAAGTTAATTCTAACTCAGACTTCATGCTCAAAACAAAACAGTATTATTTCAAATTTGAAGGTATTTCAAAGACTCTTTCCGAAATCAATTGTATATGTTTTTATATCAAAGTTTCTGAAATTAATTCTGTATGTTTTTATATCAACGCTTCAAATCACAACCAGTGATTCTGAAATCAATTGTGTATGTTTCTATATCAACATTTCAGATCACAATACCTTCAATTCTCAACCCTCAACTCTCAACTCTTAAACCCTAAACCGTCAACCTCTATACCCTTTACCCTATACATTGGACCCTCAACCCTAATCCTTCAACCATATGTACCCTCAACCCTATACCCTCAACCCAATACCCTAAACCATCAACCCTATAGGTCCTCAACCCTATACCCTCAATTCTCAACCCTCTACCCTATACATTGAATCCTCAACCCTCATATATCTTTGTCCCTCCCTCCTCTTCTCTCCTTCTCTCTATCTCACTTATCCCTCCATCTCTCCCTCCCTCCATCCCTCCCTCTCTACCCTAATCCCTCAACTGTATACCCTAAACCCTTAAACCCTTAAACACTCAACCCTGAACCCTGAACTCTAAACCCTTAAACCCTAAACCCTTAAACCCTCGACCCTCAACCCTCAACCCTAATCCCTCAACCCTTAAACCCAAGTAAACTCTCTACCCTAATCCCTCAACCCTCAACCTTTAAACCCTAATCCCTCAACCCTTAAACCCTAAACCCTCAACCACTATACCCTCTACCCTATACATTGGATCCTCAATCCTAATCCTTCAACCATATACCCTCAAACCTATACCCTCAACCTAAACCCTTAAACCTTCTACCCTCTACCCTCAACCCTACCCTCAACCTAACCCTCAACCTAATTCCCTAAACCATCAACCCTATAGGTCCTCAACCCTATACCCTCAATTCTCAACCCTCTGCCCTATAAATTGGATCCTCAACCCTCATATATCTCTGTCCCTCCTTCCTCTTCTCTCCTTCTCTGTATCTCACCTATCCCTCCATCTCTCCCTCAACTGTATACCATCAACCCTTAAACCCTTAAACATTCAACCCTAAACCCTAAACCCTCAACCCTTAAACCCTAAATCCTTAAACCCTCTACCCTCTACCGTAACCCAATACCCTCTACTGTCAACCCTAATCCCTCAACCCTTAAACCCTTAAACCAAAGTAAACTCTCTACCTTAATCCCTCAACCCTTAATCCCTCTACCCTTAACCCTAACCCATAAACCCTAATCCCTCAACTCCTATACCCTCTACCTTATACATTGGACCCTCAATCCTAATCCCCCAACACTATGCCCTCAATCCTCTACCCTCAACTTTAAGCCCTCAACCCTAAACCCTTAAACCCTCTACCCTCTACCCTCTACCCTATACATTAGACCATCAACCCTCAATTCTCAACCCTCAATCCTTAATCCCTCAACCCTCAACCCTCAACCCTCAATCCCTATCCCCTCTACCCTATACATTGGACCCTCAACCCCAATCCTTCAACCATATGTACCCTCAACCCTATACCCTCAACCCAATACTCTAAACCATCAACCCTATAGGTCCTCAACCTTATATCCTCAATTCTCAACCCTCTACACTATACATTGGATCCTCAACCCTCAACCCTTAAACCCTAAACCCTCAACCCCTGTACTCTCTACCCTTTACATTGGACCCTCAACCTAACCCTTCAACCCTATACCCTCAAACCTATACCCTAAACCCTAAACCCTTTAACGCTAAACCCTTAAAAGTTCTACCCTCTATCCTCAACCCAATACCCTCTACCCTCAACCCTAATCCCTCAACTCTATACCCTAAACCCATTACCCTAAACAATCAACCCTATAGGTCCTCCAAGTCATAATCCCTCAACCCTATACCCTCAACCCCTATCCCTTTCTCTCCATCTATACATCTCACCTCTCTCCCTCCCTCTCTCCTACCCTCTCTAATTGTCTCTATCTACCCTCTCCCTCTTTCTACATACCTCTTGCTCAATCAATCCCTACCATTCTCTCTCGCTCCCTCTATCTATCTCTCTATCTCCCTCCCACTGCATCTCCATCACTCCCTCTCTCTCCCTATCTCTTAGGTCTCTCCCTCCCACCCCCTTTCTCTCTTGGGTTTCTCCCTCTGGCACCCTACCTAGGTAACTCTCTCTCTCTCCCCCCTCTCTCTACCTATCCCTCCCACCCTATCTAGATAAACCCCTCTCACTCCCCCCTCTCTCTCCCTCTCTCATAGGTCAATCCCTCCCACACCATCTCCCTCTCCCTCTCTTAGGTCTCTCACTCTCACACTCCCTCTCTCTCATTCCCTCTCTTTTTCACTCCCTCTCACTACCTATCTCTCAAATCTCTCCCTCTCACCCCTCTCACACTCTCAAGTCTCTCCCTCTAGCACCCTATCTACATAACTCTCCTTTCTCTCTCTCTCCCTCTCCCCCCACTCTCTCTCTCCCTCTCTCTCAATTCTCTCTCTCACACCCGCCCTCTCTCTCCCTCTCTCCCTCCTACCCTACCTAGCTAAGTCTCTCTCACTCCAACCCCTTCTTTCGCACTCCCTCTCTCTTGGTCTCTCCCTTCCACCCCCTCTCCCTCTCTCAAGACTCTCTCTGACTATGTCTCTCTCTCTCTCTCTCTCTCAGGTCTCTTCCTCCCTCTCTCCCTTCCACCCTACCTGTGGCTCTCTCTCTCCTCTCTCTTAAAATTCTCCTCCCTCCTAGAGACATGCATAAATACATACACACATGCATTACATACAAGCTCAATACATGTGTACATACAAATCCTACATACATACAAGCACAAAATGTACGTAATGTGTGTGGATACAATACATACATGCATATGTAGGCATACATACATACATGCATTGATGCATGCATGCATGCATGCAGGGCATGCATGCATGCATGCATGACATTACAGGCGTTCGTGTACATACAGATATAAGAACACGTTCAATGGAGTAACATTTTAACATAAAATAGGACATAATCTTGGTGTTTATAACTACTTGCATTATGTCTTCTTCTAGACATCCACAAAATGCAAAGGCCATGTCAAAACTAAGGATATACTTGGCAGACATTATCTTGCTTTGGGAATCCCCAAGCCTTAGGCTTGGTATTTGCCTTGGAATACCAACCCAAAGGCTTGGAGGGCCTTCCCAACGACCATAGACATGTTTTTATAAATTCTACAATATTTCACATAATCGGGTTCATGCTCACCATCAGGATTTCACATGTTTCAATGCCGAACAAATCAAACACCTGGGTAATGTTAGGCTCTCTCTTAGCTATCCAACGATGTAATTTTTTTCACATTTTCACAATGTTAAACCTTTGATCTATAATTTCTTTTGTTTATGTGTCTCTTTTTTGGCAAAAAACAATGTTTGGTGTTTTTTTCGTTATAAATTAACATAAATTACATTTTTAGAAACTAGACTCCATTCTACAAATATTAAAAAGAAAAATCCAATTAGTTTCCAAAATTTGTAGGGGTAGCACGACCAAAATTCTATTTTTCAAAAAGTGTCCAATTTGAAAATTAGTAAAAAATCAAATATTCATTAAAAAATTATCAAAAAAATCATGCATCAACTACATATCGCTAATTAATTTCTCACTGAAGCGATTTTAAAAATACTAAAAAAAAGTTCACCATGCGATGACCCCACAAAAGTTGATATGTTATATTTTTCTGACAAAAACAACACCAATTTATGTGAGTCCCTCTTTTGAACCCCTTAATCTCAACCATTTTCAAAATAAATTAGTAGTTTAGAAAGTAGACTCAGAGCACTACGATTCTTGTTTTTGTTGCATCTCAAAATTTTGAATGTAACTATCCTCAATTTCACGTCCAAGGTCAATATTTCCTGATTTCAGAAAAAAGTGGCCACTTAAGCCACCTTTTTGGACCCCCATCTTTTTGCACTTACCCTTGAACTAGATATTATTCTTCACATTGCACTCTAGGATGAAGTATGAAATTGTCATAGGAGAGCACATCTAATTTGTTTAAGAGGTTGGGTGTAGTTATGGAGTTTAACTATATGCTTCCCATTCAATTCTAATGAAGATCATAACATCTGCTACAATAGAGAATGCATTTGTCAAAACACACTTTTGCATTTGACATAAGAATTGGTTGTCACCACAATCAATACTTTGTCCTTATTATTAAAGACCACACACATATTTGAAATGCTACTTTTTGGAAGCAATTGATTCACCAACCCTAATAACAGATCAAGATGCAGAGCCATTGGCCATTTTACAAAATTGATATCTATGTTATTGATTAAAGTATGAGACTATATAATAACTCATTGAAATCCTCATGGTTTGCAATAACTATGGGGCTAATACCATATCTACTCTTGAGACTATACCGACAAGTGCTCCTACAATAGCATCACACACTTTCGAGAGGAAAACACTTTTGTAACAAACATACCTCAACAGATTAGCATGTAATTTTAACCAATTTTTCAATATGATCTAATACATTTGGGAAGATCATAATGTCTAACTCACTAATATCCTTGCAACATCATCCAAAGTGTGATTCTATAGTCTTTAGACAAATTTTCATTGCAATAATCAATTTGGAACACATGAGGCTTGTGACATGCCAAATCACATGCCAACTCAGTATGGATACATTTACAATGGGTTAAACACTCACAACTACTAGAAGATGATAAACCAATTAAGGAAATTTTTTCACTCCTCAATGAGATGGTTTAAATTTCTAGTATAACTTGTGAACTCTATGACATGAATCTTTGTAAACCATAAATACACATGTCTATAACATAGTTTACACATCAATATGTTTAAATAGGAAAAATAATATAATTACCCATACACCTTTCTAAGGGGTACCCCTTGTACAAAATAAATAGTTTAAAAATAAATGGTTCCATGCTCGCAGCAACATGGCCTTGTTATATTATATATATGTTTTTGGTCTCAAAAAAATTGTAAGTTTCTAATAATATTAATATTTATAAATCACATATCTGATTTTTACTATTAATATCATAAGGAGTATCTATTTTTCTTTGGTGTTTACCTTAACAAACATTAGAATATATAGTTTTAATATTCTAATACTATAATACATCAACATAATATTATAATATATATTTTATTTTTACTATATATATATATATATATATATATATATAATATGTTATGTAATCTATTTATTAATATAACAATTTATATTAAGAAGATATTAAATCAATTCAAATACTAGAAATCAACATCAAATTGAGGGCATTTAATTTAAACTACAAAACTATAATATAATAATAATAATAGATTATTATGATATATTATTATTTTAATTCAACCATAATTTAATATTTTGTTATAAATATATTTATGATTTATTATATCACAAATAATAATAAAATATAATATATTATTTATTATAATATAAATAATAATTAAAATCAAAATTTTCATCCCATATCTTTGATATTTTCTTTAGAAGGTTGCAAAATATTTTTTATTTTAACCTTATTTCATGTTATATAATTCTAAGATCATTTAAATATTTTTGTTAAAAAATTTGCATCTTAACATCCAATCAGTACATAATATATTTAATTTGTTATTATTTTATTATTTTATAAGCATCTTTTCTTGTATGACAATTAAAACTCAAAAAATGACTCAAACTTTCTCATCCAATCATATTGCATATAATTAATTTTCTAAATATTTTTTGTTAAAATTTTTACATCCTATCTCTACAAAAGACAAATATTTATTTCCCATAAAAAAATTCTTACTTTTCATTTGTTAACAGATACGACATTTGATCCCAAACAAAATAAAGAACTATAATCACACAGCTATCACCAAATAATGGGGAAAGCAAGTGATAAAGAATTGGGTGGGGAAGTGATCCAGGGAACAAGGAACCGGTTAAGCGCACTAAAGATAGGCCAGGGGTGGGAACTGTATATGCTGGGAGTAGGGCTTAAATTTGATGGTTGTATGACCGTATTTAGAGATTTTTGTCGTAAAATACAATTAAAATTTTAAGAAGATTGTATAAAATGAAAGAAGAGATTTTGGATAGATTGTCAAAATTTATATAAAATTATAATGATATATATATATATATTTGATTTATATATAATTTTACTTACACTAAGGTATATCATAATGTTTTAAGGGCACCTTTGAATAGATAACCGTCATTTAAAAAATTGTTGACAGGCAAGGTCGACCGTCAAATTTAAGCCCTGGCCGAGAGCACTTCCCAACCCAACATTATAACTTAGTAGTTGTTGAGAGAAGGCCGGGTTTCTTTATAATAGATTTGTCGGTGGGATGGCGATAGGGAACATAATGCGCCTCCACTGTAAACAGCTATTCAATTAGTCTCCTCACTATTAATAATTTGAACAATTCCAAATGCACGTGGGAATTATAGTCAAAGCCGGTTCTAACATTATTTATATGCTAGATTGAAGGATCTCTCAACTTAACTAACCCAGGTGCATTAACTAAATGAAATTGGTTAAGTTTAAATTAAATTATATTTCTTAATAATATTTAAGAATAATAGATTAAATAATTATGTTTTTTAAATATATATATATAAAGAGGGGTGTATTGGTTACTTTTATGATTAAAATTTTTGCATAAATTTTGATTGTCTATGATTTGAAAGTGTGATTTTCTTTCTTTCAATGAAGTGTTTTGGATCTTATATTGGATTTGTGATTTGTTTAAGATGAAATTTGCAAGTCTCAGATAGGTCAACGATTATTTATTCATCTTTTGCATCTAGATCCAACCTTATGCAATGTGTGTCTATGCTTTTGGTGTTTGTCTTGCTAACCTTTGTCTACTTTGTTTGATAACTAGTAGTATTTGAAAATGTCTTGAAAGGGCAGTTGTTACATTGCAAGGAGGTGGGTTTTCTCATAGAAATATATGTAAAATGATTGAAGATAGCAAGTAGGCACTCTAGAATGATGCACATATATATGTTACTCCGTTTAGTACACCAAATATAAATGTTTTGCTATTGATTGCCCCTTTAATGCTCTAGAATGAGAGAAGACATGTAGATTTCAATTAATACCTTTAAGGATGGTAAATTAATTCTAATGAATGCCTTTAAATAGTAGCACATACCATCGAATAATTTCATAATTTGTATACTTTGCTCAAGGAGGGAAATTAAAGACTTGAGTAATTGAACAAAATTTAAATTTGATTTAAAAAAAGATAAGGCTCATTTTTTAGACCTTGGAGTCAACTCTACAACCACAAAATGACCCTAAGAATGCAAGTGGTCATATTTAGGTGTATAACAACTACTTCTAGGTAGGTGTAAGCATGCATGTAGTAAATGTATGGGTAAAATGAAAGAATTAGAGTATGTGTGTATAAGGATTAGATGGGGAGTAAGTATATTAGAATGTGTATATATAGGAATGGGTAAAGGATAAGGGAATGAAACCAAATTTGTATAAGATTATACCATTTGTCAATACATACATGTATCAAGATATTTCCTTAAGATGGGAACAAAACTAAATGGGAAATGGCATGGGTATGTAAATTTCACATTTACATTTTACTCCCACTTTGAGGCATGTTTGAGTCCTAAAATTATCATGCATCTAAAAGTGTGCAACACTCACAAATAGACATAAAAACATATAAAATGGGGTCCTTATGAATTAATGGATCTTATAGGAAGTCATTAGATCTACGTTCACCGTTTGGCATGCACTCTCCATGGAAACTTGAAAAATAGAGGAAAACATGCAATGCGTAGCTTTTGTCTAACAAACAAAAAATAGGTACAAAATACTTAGAAAATTGGAAGAACATGAGATGGGTAAAATTAAGAAATTTTACATATTTGGAAAAATGAAAATGATGTGGTTTGCTCAATGGCCAGGGGATGACAAGGTGTATGGAGCACATGGAATTTCATGTGATATTAGTTTTTCTGATGATTTTATGCAACACATATCACAGCCTAAAAGCTCAATCATAATTTAATTGTTAGTGATGGGTGCTGCCACAATAGTGTGTCACACTTTTTTTACGTGCTATTTTTTGCCTGAAATCACTGTTTTTAGAAAAACTAATGGTTTAAGTATTGAGAGGCTCTATCTAAAGGGTTTTAATTGAAGAGGGATATAAAATACCCCCTTAGATCAAACCCCCTTGGATAGAACCCCTCTAGTATTAAATCATACCCACAACGGAGTCTCCTTCATACCTATCAAAATGTTGTCAAAAAACCACTTTTTCTTTACCTTTTGAGGGATTAAATAACGTCATTTAAAAAATATATTTTTCAAGATTGTAGCCCTCGAAATGAGTTTTCCAACAAGTATAGTTTTGATATATTTTCACTTTATCATGTATTTAATTTTTAATTTTTACTAAACATAGGTTTTTCTCTAAACACCAAGCTCTTTGTTGTGTAGAGGTGGAAAAATAGTAAACCATTGTAAGAAAAATTTAAAAAATACCCATTCCCTAGGTATTTATGTCCTTGATTCACCCAAAAAAGGAAAAATGGATTTTGATATATACACAACAAGTTAGGTTGTACGACACACACATATGTCCAAATTATAGTTACAATGACTTCAAAAATTAATGTAAAAAAAATATGCAACAAAAAATAATGAAAAAATATCATTTCCCTAGATATTGATGTTGAGAATCTATATTTCAAAAAATATAATTTAATCCTTTATAGAAAAAATTTATGTTGTACGACACAAACGTTACTTTTTGAAAATGTTGTTTTCTATTTAAAAATAGTTATTAAAGGAGATGTTGAAAGATTCATGATTTATTTCAAAAAAATTAAAAAATAATATATTTAGAATCTACACACGAATTGCCACAAATCACTAGTTTACATCATCTTCAAATTCTTAACGGTTTAGCTACTATAGGTCTCAAAAGATGAAGATTCAGTTAAAAATATTGATGTAAATGTCCATCTTGGGCAAAAACTGAGACACAATATTGTGATTTCACCTTGATAATGTATGCCCCCTTTAAAATTGGTTGTGTATATGATGCAAGGGATTGAAGGAGAGGGAAAAATGCACATATAAGGAAATGCAATCTATGGATAGATATATAATTAGGAAGTCATATAAAGTAATAGTAATAATGAATGCATCATGTAATAAGAAAACAATATCTAAAATCGTAAAGTGTGTAAAGCAATATGTAGGTTGGATATGAATCTCTACATAGGAAATTGTGCCTAACATGGGTAAAGTGAAATAGTGATGTGGACCTCAATGGCCAATAATACCTATGTAAGTATCTAGGCCACTTGAGAAATATATGCCTCAAATTTGGCACTAAAGATCATGAGGAAATAATGGTGTAGGTGAGGTAATAGATCCCTAATAGTATTTTTCCTTATATCTATTTTGTGTTATTGGTGTTTGTCTCCAATGAGAGTATTTTGTTTGTGTCATTGGTGTTTATGCCCAATGAGATTGTCTTGTCTATTCCATTGGTGTTTGTTCCCAATAATCTAGTGTCTTATTATGTTATTGATGTTTGTGACCAATGACGCTTTGTATTTTGATCCATCATATGATGTTGATTGAGTGATTTTTCCACATATGTGTATGTTCCTAAGGGTTATGCTTGTCTTGGGGACTAAAATTGAGCTTGGTTTTGCTCGTTATCCAAGACACTAGCACTAGAGTAAAGACTACAATGCGAGGAATGACTACAAGGCCTATCTAAGACTTTGGTTCCAAAATAGGATACCTATTCTAGACTAGGACTTCACCACTAGATTTGGACACCTATACACTTGTGCTAGTGTCTCGCATGGGTGCTAGTATCCTTCCATGCCTTATTTTCATTATTTTTTCATCTATTTGGAATTTTGAAAATTTCTCAAGGAAAATCAATATACTAAATTTGTTCCCTCATCCTAGAGAGCCTTCCCATGTTTTTACTTCATTAATAAATGTCATATCATAATATTTATGATACCTATTTTTATTAGGAAGTG